>JAOCZQ021161361.1:0-13398 GCA_025434785.2 Epizoanthus fatuus | reverse complement strand
TGGTTGGATAATACCAGGGGTGTTTTGGATGTGAGCAATCAACTGTATTTCTCTTTGAAAAATGTTTCCATTTCAGTGAATAACTCTCGACATAAATTTGAACGGTATTTATCTTATAGTACGAGTGTGTAAAAATGAAGTTTATAAAGCGATACACTCTATATTCAAACTGAAACGAGACAGATTTTTGTGATGCAAAGTTTTGTTGTTTACACCAATGTCGACATTTTGATATTTGTTTTACCAAAATACTAAAGGATAAACTTTTCAAAATCTGACACAGAATATTATCGTGCAACAAAAATTGCAAAGACGACGTCAGTCTCAATTGTTGTTCAGTAACAAAAATAATATTTCAGCCAAATTTTGTTGTCTAAATCGACAAATAGTTATAGTTTATACACTGTACATAGCTTTAATACTAGGGGATCTATAAATACTAGCTTAAAACTGCCAGAGGCCTATGGCAATTCTGGTAAACGTACTTTTTCCTCCCTTGCCTCGTCTGAATGGAACTCCTCAGACCCCAAAGTTAGAAATGCACCTTCCCTCTCATCCTTCCGTAAGAATTACCTAAACTTAATCTTCTCGATACTCAACGACAAAGTCTAATCCAGTTTACTTTTTTCATAGTTTAGTTTTATTATTAGATTTAATTCAAATAGTTAGATTAGCGTAGATTGTCTTAGATTAGATTGAGGTCAGATTTGATTAGTTTAGTTTAAATTTGAATAGATCAGTTAGATTAGCTTAGATTGCATTTAGCGAGGTCGCGCCAGCTACGGCCCGTGCGCAAGCCAATATATTGACTGTTTTCAAATTCTTGTCACAGAAAAGTTATTCAATCTACAGCCTTGACAATGATACAAATTGTTAAACAATATGTGTTTTTATCACAGCGTTATTCTTGAGTACCTCCCTTTTACCTGATCGAAAAATCCCGTCTTCTTGAAAGCCACTTTTGATTCTTCGATCGCTGTTCTGAAGCCATGGACACAAGTCTAGCGGTCGACCATCAACCTTCAGGCGCAATTCCACATGAATACCATTGAAAAGTTTTCCACCTAGTGAGCAAGGAACTAATGCTGTCTATCCCGGCAATATGCCCTGATAATGAATACCATTGAAAGCGTTTTCCACCTAGTGAGAAAGGAACTAATGCTGTCTATCCCGATTTTATCCCATGGGTTTTGTGAGGGCTATTTGGCTCATTTGAATTTCCTGCGCGCCGCCATCTTGAAATGTGACATGTTATGGTTGCAGTGCCAGCCCCCACTCTCATTCATTATCATTGTATTTTAAAGAGTGGAGCCTGGCACTGCAACCCTAACACGGCACATTTCAAGGTGGCAGTGCGCAGGAAATTCAAACGAGCCAAATAACCCTTACAAAATCCCAATTTACACTCTTATGGGACAAAAGTATTGTTTTTCTGCTTTACATTTAGATTGCTTTTCATTTAAAAAATAAATAAATTTATGTCGAAAAGCCCCGAGGGGAACATAAATAAAGTAGGTATGTATGTATGTATGTATGTACGTATGTATGTATTATAATAAAATACGTTATTTTTGTGGGATTCTTTTATGCGATTTAGTTATAGAAAATACTATACTTACATATGAGGCGTTGTAATTTAAATGCGGTACTAAGACAGAAGACTCCTTTTTAGATAGGCCTTATTGCTAATAAAATGGGTAGCCTGGCACTAGCAAGGGCGCATCGAACTCTGGCAATGAAAGGGGGCAACTCGTGATCAAAATGGCGTCTACGGGCACTTCCAGTGTTTCGAGCGAAGAGTTAAAGTCTGACCTTCAAAAGTGCAGGAAAGTACATGATTTGCATTTATTTCTAAGAGCTCATGACATAAATTCATCAGGAAAGAAAGAAGAGCTTGTCGATAAGGTATACTGGGGATTAAAACCGGTTCTAAGGAAAGACGAAGAACGTAAAGAAATAGAAGAAAGTAGAGTAAAGAAAGTGACAGTAGATGGGGGATTAATAAAGCCGCCATTTCCAGAGCAGCTGCTCTCTGGATGGGAGTCCAACAGTTTGCTGATGCCAGATACAAAAGAAAAAATGGTACAACAGTACTTGAAGGGAACGGTGAAAGCACAAGACAAGACACAAAACTAACTAGTCAACAACATCATTATTTGAGGAAACTCAAGACGTATTCCTTTAGCGTCCACAGTGCCGAGACAGGACGCAGATTCTCATACATATGGCCTGATACTATTGCCACCAAAATACCTGAAACACTGGTGTCGTGCCTGGATTTGCACTTGGGGCGTACAGAGGATGGAAATCACCTATGGAATGTCTATTGGGATGTCACACAGTTGCTTTTAACATGGATTAGCTTGTATTGAGTGGAATTAGACAGCACATTGATTACAAATTTCTGAAACCAGGTCATTCCTTTGGTGTGGTACACCGAGATGGCGGGTTAATTGATAGTGTTTTGAGAAAGCAAGAACATATCAGAACACCGTCGGATGCTACTAGTCTCGTAAGAAACAGTGCGCATGCTCCAAAAATAACTAATATAGAGCCAAACCAGTCGATCTTCAAGAAATATGTGACATGGTTACTGCGTTGTTACAAGGAACGATGGAAAGATGTTCACCGAAATCCTTTCCAGTTTAGTGAAGTCATGTACTTCAACTTTGGCATCAGGGAGCGAACTGACGGTAGAGATGGAACTCTGCAAACAGAGGTCCTAACAACACAAGAGGTTAGATAACTTAAATTGTTTAGGAACACTTTTAAAATCTGTCAATAAACACCGGACATGAAAAGTCGACCGAGGAGTTCAATTACGGAATTTAAAATAAATAAAACAAAAACATGTGGAAACTGACAAAAAGAGAGTCATTGTCATGTATACATTGTGTTTATTTTATTATTATATTGTGACAAAAAGTTACATTTTTATACTACATTGTCTGTTTCTTTAAAGCCAGCTAACCTCTGCAGAACAGTTATAGAGCTATGTGTTTAAGGCCTACATAATCAATCAAATCATACAAACTTTGTACACTAATGGAACATAAAGGCTTTTCCCTTCAATACAGCCATACACTTTGTTTGTTTGTTTGCTCCCACTGTACTTTCCTTGTTGGTATGACTATATTTCTTTCCGAGTTGATCCAGTTAGCCAACTTTGTGCACACGTACATAGAAGTACTTAAGTAATTTACAAGATTGTTTGCTAGTTTTAGCTCTAGAACACTCCCCATATAATTCCAATGACGTTGCATCCCTTTAGGGCATATGTATCGGGGAAAATCATAGTTCCCCAAATCCTTTCTCGAGGTACTGGGTGCAACACAGTAGATACATTAAGGCCAGTCGGAAAAGGGAAGATGGAGATTCAACCAACACTTTAATGGCTTCCCCTGTCAATCATTCTCAACTGACATTCAAGATGATGTCATCAACAACCAATCAGATACTTGCTGACGTTACCTGAAGGTATAAAGGACCAAACGTCACTCTG
Organism: Epizoanthus fatuus; assembly: GCA_025434785.2. Classification (NCBI taxonomy): domain Eukaryota; kingdom Metazoa; phylum Cnidaria; class Anthozoa; order Zoantharia; family Epizoanthidae; genus Epizoanthus; species Epizoanthus fatuus. Next base: position 9,896 of record JAOCZQ021161361.1, on the reverse strand, counting down.
TCTTTGTCTATGGCCGAGGGCAGAGCCCGTAATGTCCTCATGCAGGCATCCCGTAATGTCCTTAACGGGAAGAATATATGGACACTACCGAACGGTACAACAACCAGCAACAGGCACAATTATTATAAGAATCGAGAGGTATGGATACTGCAGGACGACTCCATACATACAAACATGTCGAAGGTGTACATGTGCGGCGTCACTAAAGAGTATAATGAAGTGTACCAATCTCACGTGAGCAACTCAAATGCTATAAAAGAGTTGATGATCTTCAGTCATGAAGTAGACGAAGATGTGGCGTGCCGTGGTTCAAAGACTGTTGGGAGCCACTATCACTGGATTCTGGGGACTGATAGTGACTTTTGGGATACTTAGTTCAGTAAATGGATCCGGAAGCAAGCGCCGTTATTCCAGTTTCAAAAAGTACAAGATCTTCCCGCAATCATCCAGTACTGCAATTAAGAGCCCCGGAAATTGATTTACCAGCGTTGTAACAACACCCTGCCGTGTCTGCGACACCTCGTTAGTTCCAGTGCCATGAAAGATTACATTACCAAGTGTGATGCTGATAAAGATTCCCGGGAGAAGGTCTGCGACAGAGATCTAAACTACATAAAAGACCAGACACTCAAAGAGGGTGCAGACGACCCGCAGGAACTCTTAGGAATCCTAAACAAACGAAGGGATTATGAATTCCTCGAAATATACAGCAAAGCATCCTACAACATTCTGAAAGGCTTTTAATTTAGTAAAGAATGACTTTTTGGACTTTACCTTTGAACAGTGCTGTGATCACTTCTGCACAAAGACCATGGATAATTATCACAGTATCCATAACTCGGCAAAGATACTCCACCGCATTTGCCAGTATAACGGCTTCTCCATAGAAATCCTCGTCAGTAATGTCCGGAATGTCTTCGACAAAGCCTTGACCAAGATCGGCGGTCTAGTCCTGAAAGGCCCTCCCAACAGTGCAAAAAGCTATATATCTCGTTTTCTCACAGAGTGGTAGGCGGATAGTAACAGTTTTTCGATCTTCAAACCATTGTGTTGGAATGATGGTTTCGTCATTTGGTGGAGCACAGAATTCGCGCCAACTCAGTTCTATTTTCAAGCTGAAGGACAAATTGAATCACAATGCAAATGTCATTTACCACGGCACGTGCGTCTCGTGCGGTATTAGCTACGTTGGTGAAACATCAAGAAATTTCCAAATCCGGAAAGAAGAACACGAGGATGAAACACACAATTCGGAGCCAGCACGTCACCTAGCGAGAAATCAAGACCACTCATTTGAATGGAAACTTTTAACCTCAGCGAAATCTTGGAGAAAGCGTATAACACTAGAGGCTTTTTACATTGCAAATCTAAAACCAAGCCTGAACAAACAAGTACATTATATTCTAATGCTTCGCAACCGCAGAGAACTTCCATTCTATTCTCAATAATACGCCGAGGAAAACAAAACACAACACTGACAACTAGTAACAGTGTACTTGTGGCGTGGTCGACCGCTACGAGAGAACACAAAGCTAGGTGTAATACAGAATACAAGCCGAGAAAATTCTCGAACAGTTACAAACCAAGAGCGCTTGACACGATTAATTTCCTCGCTAAGGAATCTTTAACATATCTAAATTTTGATTTATTTGACAGCCAACCAGCACGTTTATCAATTGCATGGTGATCAATATTTGCGTTAACAACTGTAGTTGCTGCACCTGACTTCAGGCTATGGGTTCCAAGATTAAAATCCTGACTTACAAACGGTTTTAGGCCTTCCCTAAAAATTTATCGGGCTCTAGTATACGAAATGCCAAGCGGACTACTTTTCAGACCAGATTTCGTGCAGACTACTCTACAAATTAAATGCCCATGGGCAGGAGATTTCGCTTTGGCAATCAGCCTCTCTGACATTGCAACAGGACAAGTGGTCTTGCCAGTACGATCTATATTAATTACATGCCCTTCTCTAAATTGATCGTGTTTTTTTTGGATACAGTAATTGACATGTGCGTGTCAAACAGCTTAACATCTTTGATTTGGACATTCAAAAGCTCGCTTACTCGCATAAAGCCAGCGAAACCAACAAGGCATAAAACAAGAAAACGAAGGTTGCTCAAGTCCGCATCAGGACCTCCCAACGAATCCACTAATCTAGAAAACACACTAACAGGTAGGAGATCTTTAGGATTTACAGGTTTTGCTAATAACCTCTCACAACCCTCAACTGTAACTTTAACAAAATCATGATCTGTAGGCGACGGAAGAGATGCCAAATCGTGAGCCCACCGAACCCCGTATACTACCGCCTCAATGGGTGCTATGGCGTTTGCAGTGTCCAACAACTCTCTGAGAAAGAGCACCAGTTCAAATGGCTTGATTGGGAAACTCGAGACTTCAGGAAAACGATCTGCCCAACGCTTCCATCGCTGCCACGCTAAGCGGTACTTGTCCGTTGTGCTGGATGCTCTGGAGGCTAGAACGATATCCGGTAAACCTCTGGCCAGATCAGCTAAATGAGGGTTATCGAGCAGAGGCTAATTCTGCTGCCAAATACCAGAACAAAACACGTCTAGAGGAATTAATAAAAAATATGAGTGCAAGTAAAAAATACTGCAATAAAAAGGGGGTTTGCGGAAAAGAGAAATATAATTGATATAATATATATATTTATAGAAATATTACAAAAGAAAGCAATACGTATTACTCAGTGAACGCCAACATTCAGTTCACGGTGGAGATGCCAACAACGACCATGGGTAAAGAAACCATAGCCTTCCTCGACACCAACAACACAGTAAGTGAGGATGGGAAGGTTGAGGTGAGCGTGTACCGCAAGGCCACACACACAAGCAAGTATTTAGCTTTCGCTTCACACAGTCCATCGCAAAGTAAAAGAGCGGTTGTTAAGACCCTTATGGACCGCGCCAAGTGCATTCCATCGTCAACTACACAACGAGAAAATGAGGAGCGGCGAGTTATCAGCGACCTAAAGGCCAACGGCTACCCTGAGAGCTTCATAAAGTCATCAGTTGAACGAGACCAAACACAACCAGAAATCCGTGAAAAACCAAAGGCGTATGCATCAATCCCATATGTAAAAGGAGTATCAGAACGTATTCGTCGAGTCCTGAACCACGAGAACATCAAGACGGCATTTAAACCAATAAAAACATTGGGTAATATATTCAAAAAGCCCAAGGACCGACCTACAAGAGAACAGATGAAAGGGATTGTATACAAAGTTAAATGTAGAACATGCCCATTCACCTATGTGGGAGAAAGCAAACGCAGTTGGAAGTCTCGTGGGGCCGAACACAAACCAGGGACAAAGGGCAACGATGACTCTGCAATCAAGCAACATGCAGAAGCGACAAATCACGATATACACCCTAACCACGCTACAATTCTGGAAACTGGCATCCACAACAAAAACAAACGTTTGTTTTTAGAATCCATGCATTCCTTTTTAGACAAAAACTCTGTCAATGAACGAATGCCTTTCCCAAAAGTTTATGCACCACTAATTCAGCCTCCCAACGGGATGGGACACAATTGTCACAGTTAATTGTTCCATTGCCTTTGGAGTCAGTCTCTGATGAAGTTCGCAGAAGGCGGATGAAAATTCAGACCGTTTTAAGAAAAAGTTCTCACATTTTTTTAAAACATAAAATTTTTAGATCTGTTGAAACCAATTTTTTTTAAATATTATGAACACAGATCGCTCAAGCAATTTTATTTATAAGAGATTGAAGGTTGGAGACCTTGATTTCAAGTCGATCATTTTGACGCTCCGTGGTTTCTCGAAATGTCACATGATCGAGATTTGAGTTCCAAAACATGTTCTCCGAAGATTATTCCACAAATCTGACCCATACTTGCCCCCGTAGCCTAAAGCAATCATTCCCCAAAACGCAGATTTCCACCTCGCTGGAAGCGATTCAACATACAGGACTATACGTAGCACACTACACGGCTAGTAACTACCCAGAAACCACTGTGAGTTCAATTTTAGTTTTGTTTGACACCCTCATGCTACGTTGGTGTTCATGTGACAATCTTGGTGAACTACGAGTTTTGCTACCCTGGTGTACAGTAAGAGTTCGAACACTGGAGAAGTCCAAAAGAAGTAAGAAACGAACCAGTTATGGATTTGATTTTGCAGTCATGCTGATCAATTATTGTATTATTCACTTTTGCAATCGATTTAGACATTTATTGTAAAATGTCTGTTTTGTCTTAGATTGAATAAATAATTATGTCACTCTATGGATATGATCCCAGTGTTCACCGAGTCGAGGTTCCTGTCTGATCATTCATGGCAGAAACCATAAGGTTGCTGCCTAAATTTTCAGTTATCTGTAGCTACATACTGTACCTTGTCAGTGAAGTGTTTAATTGGCTTTGAGCAGTCTCTGTAACTCATCAGTTCCATTGCAGCATCAATATCTCCTGTTGCTATATAGCGATAGACAGACCGACTAAACACAGGAAAAGCCAGGTCCTCCTTGCAATATGCTGTGCACTATTATTGTTCCAAAATATTTCATAGTACCGGATGCAACAACATCTGCATTCTGAGCTATTCTTCCCTCAGACCTTACAAAACAATCTTACAACAAGACTGAAACCATGTGGAGAACATTGCATGTGCCGCGGTAACAGCACCGTTTATTATCTATGTGATAATGTAGTTAGTATACAATCATGTCTCAAAATAACCAATAAGGCACTCCCCAGGGGTTGGGTACCCCAGCTTGTGTTTCTCCTTAAAGGTCCACTCACTACAGTACTTGTACAACATATTGTAGAATCATCAATAACTTGCATATAGAGTTGCTCACAATCAACTTGGCAGTCATATTCATAATGATGAATGAGCACGTACCCGCCGCAACAGGTACTCGGAGGCCAGAAAAAACCTGCCCACACGTACACATCAGGAGTATGCGCAGGAAATCTGGGTGGGAACCAAGGCTCAAAACATCAGCCCTCCCACGTGGGCATTCTAAACTAAATAATCTTAAATTAACTAAATACTCATAGCCTGGGTAATTCTGACAAGCTCTTCGGGAATTGACTCCATATAACGAAGCTTAGATTTGGGATTCTTCCAACCCACATGTCTATCCTTGAGAACGGGATCAAGAGATCTAAGACCTGGGTCATTGCAGCCACCTATTCTAATGCTATGAGTGCCATATCGCTGCGGATCTGTGACATACGGAGTAATGTATGACTTAATAATATCTCTGGCTGTGGAATAGCATATTCCTAGTGATTCATGAAACCTATCATTTGAGCGCTTACATTTAACAATTCTACGAATTATGGGCTTGTCAGAGTCAGTGGAATCGGGTAACAAAGACAACAATCTCTCTGTCATCCCCACAGGGCACGTGGGCTTCTCAGACCTTGCGATTACTGAAATATGACCGTCTCTGTACTGATCATTTTTTCCGCTTAGTTAAATTGATATTCATATGCCCTTGAAAAATAGACACGTCTTTCACTTTAATATTCAAAATCTCGCTAATACGCAAAACTCCTGCATATCCTACCAGAATAATAAACAAGAAACGAATATCAGCCAAAGATGCATTGGCTGTGTTATATCTAATAGCTATATTAGCTAGAATGTCAATGGACAACGGCTGTTTTGGCTGCACAGGTTTTGCCAGTCTCCTTCGTGCTCCCTCGATGACAGACTTCACCAAGGGATGATCGGTGGGAAATTCTGTTCCTGCCAGTCTGTGGCCCCAGCGGATACTGTACGCAGCGGTTTCAATAACTGAAACGGAATGGCCTCGTAATGCTGCTCGATGAACAAGTTCTGTCAAGTACAAGGCAATTTGTAATGGGATGGCCGGAAGTACTGGTACACTCAATTTGGAACGACACCAAGCTTTCCATCTCTTCCAACCGTAGCTGTACTTCTCTGCTGTATTAGCTGCACTTGATTCAACTACGAGATCGACCAACTGTGGTATGAGACATTCTAACGACGGATCCTCAAGAGTCGTGTTGAACTCGCTACTCTGCAATAAATCTGAAAGAAAACATTTGTAAGACTCTAATTATAAAACATATTTGGGTGTTTTGGTCTTTAGCCTTGTTATGCTTGTGAGCAATCCGATAACAGTAACGTACTACAATCGGTGTAATTAGTCATTGTGGGCATATTGTCATCCTCAGTTCTTTCTCATGCAAAGGTACAATTCATAGCAAGCATCTCCGCCATACTTCTGAGATTGTAATATATTTAATCTCAAGTACACACATCATCTGAGGTAATCCTTCTCAGGTACATCAATACTACATAGTCATAGGCACACAACCATACTCTTGGAAGTTATAACATACTAAAAAATACCTAAATATCAGGCATACACATCATCTGAGGTAATCCTTCTCAGGTACTCAATACAATATGGTCACATCGCCATACTTCCGAGATTACAACGTGCTTAATCTCAGGCGCACGTGTCATCTGCATGAGGCAATCCTTCTCAGGTACTTTAAAATACAATATGGGCATATCGCCATACTTCCGAGAATACAACGTGCTTAATCTCAGGTACACTTGACATCTGAGGCAGTCCTTCTCAGATACATAATACAATAAGGGCATACCACTATACATATTACATTGTAAGTCACTTCATCTCAGGTACTAATGCTAAGAGCTACTTGAATAAGATAAAGGGCATTCGGCCATACTTGATATAATATTTGGGAACAATTCTTATTCTAAGGGAATTATACCATGTGCTTATTAGCTAACCTGAAATCTATTCTCAACGCCAACATGTTAAATTTGGGGCAACCAAAGAAAACCGAGGGTTTGCTGTCGTAGAACACTTTTTGGACCAGGACCTGGAACAATGAGGTCTGACCGCTTGGGCAAATACATAACTCCTTTAACAAAGGACGCAAATTTCGATGGACTTGGCTTTACTACCGGCCAGAAGAAAGCCGAAGGCCACTTTGGTAAGATGAGAGTGCCAACTGCACGACAGGATCGCGCGTGCTTGATTGTATCTACCACCATTGAAACAGGGGGGCAAAGCCAATTATTCTCACCCCTCCAGTCTTGTGACAAAGCGTCAACTGCATCACAGCCGGGAGACATAAATCTCGAATCAAACTTCTGTAATTGTGTGTTGTAGTGAGAGGCAAATCGATCGACAGTATGTGGTCCCCACCTGCTATCTAACAGGGCAAAGACTTCAGCATTTAACGACCAATCGTCCTTGTCAACATGGCGGCTCAAAATATCCGCTCTTTCATTTGCATCGCGAGATATCCACTGTGCATCTATTTGCATATCATTAGTCAAACATAATTTAAACAAATCTAACGCAACAGATTGCAGATGCTGCTTGGGACTTCCAACAGTGACAATTCTAGATGCATTTTCGTTGTCGGTAAATACCTTAACCTTCTTGTGACGCAGACATTCAATGTGAGCTTTTAAAACATAGTAAATGGCCTTGAGTTCCCTGAAGGTAGAACTCTGGAGACTCTCAGACTTGGTAAACATACCACTGACTGGCTGGTCGTTTAACTTGATACAATAACCGCCAAATGCATAATCGCTAGCATCACAGTATATAATGACCCCAGGGGAAAACTTTGGCTCTATACCGAATCCGTTAAATGCCTCAATATTGACGTGCCAGAACCTCAATTCTTCGATTAAAGGCGCTGATAGAAGGAAGGTGCAATCCCAATACAACCGAGACTGGATAGCCAAATGCATTTGCCTTGTAAATAATCTTGAAATAGGACCAACCGCCAAGTACAAATATCTAACTTTCCCGTTGAAAGCCCACGCAAAGCCCAAATACTGGCAATGCTCATTGTAAATATCAACGTGATGGTATCCCGATTCAAGGTCCCACGTAAAAAACCAATAGTTTCTCTCGAAAACTTTTGAAAGGGAACGCAAATCTTCGTACTTAAACGAATGCTTGTAAAGACACGAATTCACTTGTCTGAGGTCAATAACAAGGCGCAACTTTTTTCCTTCTGCGACGGTCAATGGATTCGCACAATAAGGTGGCTCGGTATGCTCTTGTATACGTATACAATCGTTCAATAACAACTTAGAAATGGCTTCTTCAACAAATTTTGGATGTTTCCTGGCTGAAAGATTATTCTTAATGTGACACCTCGCTGGAAATGTTGTGAATGGTAATTTGTAGCCTTCAGAAATAATCCCTAGTACAATTTCTGGGGCATTGAGTTTAGACTCCCAATAATTATAACTCTGTTCTAGTCGACCCTTCACACCAGTACCGCCCTGAACATACTCGGTTCCATTACTTAGAGAATCAACAACTGAAGGGTACTCATCCGAATCAGCCTCACTGTCAGTACTGATTTCTGTTAGTTGTCAATTGCGGTTTTGTGGACGATCCGAAGGGCCAGATCCTGCAGAATTATTCGGACAATTCCGGATCAAGTGACCAAAGTCCCAGCACTGAAAAAGAATATAAAATAACAATAAGATTGGGCCGTAAGTAAACTATTTGCGGTGCTGTAGCGCGAACAAACCGAGAGAACGACTACTACTAATCACTCACTTATATACACCTCCTAATACTCAAGGGACTAACACAGTACTTGCAAAACTCACAAGTTTTCTATACTAACAAAAACGCCTTCGCGTACCAATACGCCCAGAATACAAATATATGCTAAACTTCGTGAAACTTCGTACCGCACATATTTGGCTAATTCTGAGCTATTCTTCCCTCAGACCTTACAAAACAATCTTACAACAAGACTGAAACCATGTGGAGAACATTGCATGTGCCGCGGTAACACGCACTACGAGAGTTAACAAAGCAGTCAAGTTAGTATCGGAAGCAATATAAGTACATCATATTGATAAAGATATTCGCAAATATACTCATCTTATAACAAGGTCCAATCCTGGTCCTCCTTGGCTGGGACGCATTACTTTGCGTCTGACTGGGGAAACGCCCTGCGTTAAACAAATTCTCCGGAAAACGTGTACTTGGTCTGGCCTGCCTCGTCGAAACTGTAGAAGTTGCTCTGCTTCTTCGCTTACTCGCGGATTGCTTAATTTTACGCTCTGCGCGCCTTTCCGAACGGAAAATACGTTTCTCGTCTTCAGAATTCGATGCTAACTCATCGGACAAATACTCATTAACCGTTGACCACCCGAATTCACTTCTGTCAGCTAACTTTATGACCTTAATACGCTTCTCAACCAATTGAATACCTTCTTGAATGGCGAGCTTGGCCTTATCGTATTTCGCCTGCTCCAACGAATCCTTGGCTACAACCAGACTATCGAGAACTTGCTGCTGATGGTCGAACTGCTTCTTATTCCCCTTCGACTTAAATTCAACCTCGGACGTTTTAGCTCGTTTCACTGCCGAACTCACATTCGCGTTTTGATCATCCACTAAATCACGTTTAAACGCGGACAGCCTAGACTCGATAACTGACGACAAATTTGAAGTTAAATCAGAAAAGGTTTCCGAAATGACTCCTTCAATGGCCTTCTGGACTTCGGGGGTAACCGATCTTGAGTTTCCTAGCCCAGCTTCTTCTTCCAGCGACATAGTAAACTGTTTGCGGTGCTGTAGCGCGAACAAACCGAGAGAACGACTACTACTAATCACTCACTTATATACACCTCCTAATACTCAAGGGACTAACACAGTACTTGCAAAACTCACAAGTTTTCTATACTAACAAAAACGCCTTCGCGTACCAATACGCCCAGAATACAAATATATGCTAAACTTCGTGAAACTTCGTACCGCACATATTTGGCTAATTCTGAGCTATTCTTCCCTCAGACCTTACAAAACAATCTTACAACAAGACTGAAACCATGTGGAGAACATTGCATG
>JAOCZQ021151608.1:0-13416 GCA_025434785.2 Epizoanthus fatuus | reverse complement strand
TTAGAAATAGAAATGAAAACACATTTTTTAGATATAAGGTATATAGAAACAAATTAGTTTCTCTATTAAAGCTAAGTAAAGATAATTATTATAAATCTTACTTTCATAATAGTTTATCTAACTCCAAAGCTATTTGGAAAGACATTAGATAACTTATCTCCCTTAAACGAAAGACGTCATCTAGTTATGTGCCCTCTAAAATAATTAAAGGAATTGAAACAATAACTAATGTTAAAACAATTGCAAATGAGTTCAATAACTTCTTTGCAAACATTGGCAATAAATTTGCTGCCTTTATCAAAACACCTGATCTGTCATACAATAAATTTATGAATAGGCCACTATCTTCTAGTTTATTTCTTTCTCCAACATCTGCCCTGGAAATTAGTAATATCATTACAAGTCTTGATCCCAGCAAAGTAGCTGGCCCATATAGTATTCCTGTAACAGTCCTAAAGATTTTGAACAATCTAATATCAATCCCACTAGAAATTGTATTTAATTTTTCTTTTTTCCTCTGGCACAGTTCCAAACCAGTTTAAAATAGCCAAAGTGATTCCTGTATACAAACAAAATTCTGCTTTCTCTGTTTCAACCTATCGCCCCATTTCTTTGCTTTCTGTCTTTAATAAGATTTTGGAAAAACGTATGTACAAAAGATTGACTAATCACCTAGTTTAGGCTATTATCTATTATAAACAGTTTGGCTTCTGCTCCAAACATTCAACTTTCCATGCTGTCATCTTATTAACAGAAAATATTTAAAAGTCAATTTACCAAGGCCTTTATACGTGTGGCATTTTTTAGATCTCTGAAAAGCCTTTGACATTGTTGACCACAACATTTTACTTAGAAAACTCTCACATTTTGGAATAAGAGGCATATCATATGATTGGTTTTCCTCCTATCAATTGACCTAATGCATTTAACAACTTCTTCCAGAGTGTTTCATCTATTCATCAGTACAAGACGTGAAACGTTCCTGAGAGGTTGGTAAATTGCGAAATGTTCATACCAAATATGGAACAATGAGTGTGCCAGTCAACAGTTCACTCATTGGCCAACACAACAATAAACTCGCTCAACCTTCCCTGTTCGAAGTTCAAAATGGCGTCGGAAAGTAGTACATCGGCTCCCTTTTCTTTACAAGAAGTAATGGCTCTGAGCGACATAGATCTTGTTGAAAAGTTTTCGTTAATAACACGGAACCCCACGCTCAGATCCAGAATCACACTGGAGTATAAATGTATGCTTTTAGGCAATTGTAGCAATGTCACCTATGGCAGACGCGCAAAACAGGAGATGGTGCGCCACCTTCGCAGCCACTTGAAGGACATCTGCTGCCAGGACTCAAAGCAGAAGCAGCATTCCCAAAGTGGTTTAGGTAGGTAAATATCGTTATGACTCATCGCACTCAAATTTGGAAAATTTAGATTTGATGCTACTCGATGCTTCACGGGTATCAACGACAACATTGCATCCACACATAATTATAACATATTTTCATATTGATCTGTATTGTTTTCAACAATAACTCACGGTGTCGTGCTATTATGTGAAAGTACCAAGGTTGTAACATACTATAAGACCTCTTACCTGTTTTGAGCAGCCTTGGTTTTTCACGATAAAGGATCAAAAACACGAAAATCTCGCAGTTTCGTTTCAATTCTTCCTAGTTCCTGCAACCTTTTTTCTGTCTAGTGCGATTAGTACTGCCAATCTTGCCTCAAAATGATATCAAACAAAATGAGATGACTGCCCACGACATTCCATGATCAATGCCAAAGAAGGTTTATATTTATAATATATATCAGATGAGCTTCTGTATATACTTATATCTCTATAATTTTTAAAAGATTTTAAGTTAAAAAAAACTTCCAATATCACTTAAATTATTTTGATGGTGTATTGTTTTCCTAGGGGTGGGCTCATTTTATTCTTTTCATGCTGTGGAGAATGTCATAACCTCCAAGAGAAAAAGAACAGCTGCTCCTCGAGTCACAGGTCCAAGTAAGTGCTATTATTATATTGCTGGCCAGTCAATTTTGCGCGCTGTCATTGGTCAAGTTCAGGTCTGTAAGTTGCCATATGGACCTCTCACTCTCGCATGGTTGTCATTTGTTTACTTTTCCTTGTATTTGTAGGCCCTGAATTGCTCCATATTGTAAACATAGCCATATAATAAACATCTTATTAGCAATGTTTGCTCGGTTCATACAATGATAATAATAATAATAATAATGATATTTATTTCTTATATATAGCGCCTCTTCCATAAATGCCCAGGGGCACTTTACAATCAAACTTAAGTTATGGATCCGTGCTTGTTCCTTCCCATTTTCATGGCCTGCACGCTTCACACTTGAGCCATAAAAGGAAGGGAAAAAGTTGGTCCATTAAGGTGTTTTGCTGGAATCCCACACAATCAGAGCAACATTTGATCCCAGGGTGTACTAGTACTCTGATTCATCTCTGCAAACAAATTTGGTGGCACAAACTAAAAATGCAGTCAATGTATTAATGACAGACAGAGACTTAAAAATACAAGCATGTAATCAATTTTCTACGTGAAATTTACAATTATATATGCTAATAGGAGTTGATAGGTGTTAGCCTCAGTCTGCATTCTGGTAGAATTATAAATATATATGTTTACTTCAATAAAATAACCAAACACTTTAATTATTAGTGTTTAAAGTGAATGTTAATTCCACTTACAGATGAAAAAAGATCACGCCGCAGTGAATCTGCACAAAGACTTTCTGGTGAGGATATAAGTACACAAGCTATATGTCATGTAGATGTATGTGACAGTGTTATAACCCTAAAAGGTCTGCCAATACAAGCAAGCTTTTTTATCCATCCTTATTAGTACTTTCACTTACAGTTATTTTATTTTATTATCTAAAGAAATTGATGATAGATCAGAACCAAGTTCCACTGTGCTGCAAACTTGTGATGATGCAAATCCAGTTTCACAGATTACTCATCCAGTTTCAGGTATATAATTATATATATAATTAAATTGTAATAATAGCATTTATTTCATTGCATGTACAATGACCCAATGTTTTTTTTACATGTATTTGTTCAATTTATTCAATAATAATACTATCAGTGAATGCATGTAGAGCTAAATGAATGTCATTGTGTGAACTAAGTGTGTTGCTGACAGTGTAACATCAGTGCGATTGTCACCTGCCCAAGGTATATTTGTTACTGATATAAGAATGGTTAGAACAACATTTTTAAGCCAGTACATTTGGTCAAGGGTTAATTAATGCCTCTCGTTGTTTTTCCTTTGTTTTTTCTTTATTTTTTCTTTTATTTCTTCATTTTACAAAAGAGTGTGGGTGTGCAACTCCTACATAACTCTTGTCCCATCCCTATTCACGCACATGCGCAGTAGGGAGGCAAAATGTCTTTCTGGTTGCTATTTTTAGAACTGTACACGTCATCGCAAAGGACACTTTTGTTCCGGTTTACCAAACAACGGCAAAGATTTCTTACGTCGCTGGCAGAATTTGAGTTTCAAATTTTATGGCAGATGATCTTCAGCGTAATACTTTTTCCATTTCTCAAAGGTTAATGGAAGTAACAACAGAAACTTTGTGAGTTTCGACGAAACTAAAATGTACCACTTCTCCTTTCTTGTTGCACCACCTTTAAATTTTCCAGATGTAAACTTATGGTATAAGAAAAAAGTTATTGTTGCACCTGAGTTGTTTCTCATTTGATGTTCTTTATATCCTCAAACTTTACTACAGGTACGTCCTCGAACAAACTACAGTTCATTGTAATATAAACAGTAACTTTTGATTTACAGAGGGACACTTCACACAGACCTTTACAAATTTTGTGCGGACCACTGTAACTTGTGACCCAGAGGAATCTTATGAAGATGACGTGGATGAAGGAAATATTGACCATAAGGAAAGTCTGGCTGAAGCATCACTGTATCCTCCCAAGCCTATTATGAAATTCAGTTTTAACTGATTTTTTGGAGTTGTTTTTGTAATCAACTTGAATGGGTTTGTGATGCTTCATATAATTGCTGCCGGAGCGTAGCGTAGGCAGCAACAATATGTTAGTCATTATCAGAGATTTTGTCCGTCGGTCGCGGACTTTGTCTGTCTGTCCCGATCCAAGTTTGCATTGTCGTTCCCAGAGTCCGTCTATCTTTCTTGCACGAGGGAACCTGGTACTAAATTGCTATAGGTTGCTCATGCGCGCGCACACGTCACCGCAGCCACGAGATGTTTTGATCGGTGATTTTAGGTGTTTGGAGGTGTTTTGAATTGCGAAAGCCAAAGGATATCATCATTTTGCTACTTAAGTTTATATAGTTACGCCGAAAACATCTAAAACAACATATAGTTGGATACTAGCTTGGTTTAAGCACTGAGAATGGACAATACCTTACCAGATTCAACTTCGATCAAAGTGGCTAGTCGCATCCTGGTAACTCGAGAGATTTACGTTTGGGGCAAGACAACTTCAGCACTCTGCAGAGACTGAGAAACTGTTTCACAAACGGATAGAACTGGGAGAGCAGCTATTACAGGCAAGGATGTTGACACAACTCACAAGTCTGTAGAAATCATAGTTTGCATCGCATTATAGACTATACGTTTTTGTAAACAGTTTTAGAATTTCTTATATTGTGGTCCTGTATCTAAACATTTATGATACAATTAATTAGTTAATTTTACAGCCGTGTACACCATTTGCTATTTTGCTTTCAAGATTGCTTTCTGAACAGTGAATGATTCTAAGAGCTTGCAGTAGACTCACCCTGATAAAATGTGGCTTCATGATTTGATAATTGTTTGCTCCCATATTAAACACAAAGCTGAGTGAATACATGTAGAATATCTGCAGGTTATTATGAAATACATCGGCAACATTCACTTGTGATTCCTAATGTCTATTTAAATGTAAATTGGATATTTTCGCCTAAAGGCTCGCCAAAATACTGCCGACTCATAAAAATATCCAGCCATATTGGCTGCTAAACCGCCCAATAAGAAGTATATATTGGCGTCTGGTTGGGAGAAAATATATTCCGTATTGGCCGGAGTCGCTAAGCAAAGTGAGCAAAGTGACGCCTGACAAGAAACCCACTCTAGTCCAATCACACGCCATAATTGTGAGCCGACAATACCGCTTTATATTGGCGGATCTCTCTGCTGACAAAATGTTAAAATGAATCGCGATACTGCTATGTATTACTTGATACCTAAATTCAATAATTGTAGATTTAACATAAAATCTATGACCAAAATCTGCCAACTCTTGCACGCTGCATATTGTGACAGACTCCAGTCTGCAATTACTTTTTAATTGGATTGTTTTTCTTTTACATGTTGTTTTGTATAAAACTCAAGCAGTAAAGCAAACTCAAAGAGTTAGGGGCTGGTGTCGAGTGGCAGGGGGGATTTTAGAATGAGTCTGAATGGGGATAAAGGAAGGAAGGAAGGAAATAAATAAAATGTATGATCGTAAAACTTAGAGGGGAGCGGGTAAAGTTTAACATGTACTTTGATTGATGAATACAAATGGTAAGTCTATTCAACTGAATGTATGTCATCAGGTTATGCATTTTATTATTATCATGAAAGCAATTCGGCAGCACTCCACTTGCGATAGTAACTGCTTGTAATAGACAGTATACTTAGAGCTTATTATCTTGCTGCTTATTTATTCAATCATATAATTTTATAATTGTATATATTGCAAGTAATTCCTTAATCCTGAAGCAGTGATTGTCCTCCTGAGCCAAAATATGATGGCAGCATGGTGAAAATTTGGGATATTTTCCATCCCAGCGGCACACATTTTGTACCATCAGCATGTCCTGCCAATTGGAGAGTGGCATCTACATCTGGTGCAGAACAGCCGGTTAAATGCATTGTCCAAAAATGGGGCAGACGGCGATATTTACGGTTTTATTATGCCACAGGTAACAATATTAAAACATCGAATGAAACATATCATGTTAAGCAACATTTTCATGTATTAATGTAGTCACTAGATATATATGTCAGTCTTAAAAACTGCATTGCAGAAATGGAGAAAAGTGCAATAGATGGTTACATCTAAAACAGACTGAGTGTATTATATGAACACATTTCTTTGAGTTTATTGTTATTTAAAAAGTATCAATTTCTGTTACTCATTTTATTTTCAAAAGGACCCATAACAACATCTGTGCAGCGATTTCGTTGTTCCACCTGTGAAACAGTGTTCAGTGCATTGGATCCAGCAGTTATTGCACAATACCCTGGTTAGTATTGTTTGTATAATGTTTCCTCCAGTGTTACAGTGCAATCTGTATGGGATTCTAGATCTTTGCAAGTGTCAAAGGCTTCATAATAGTCTTGGAATATGTCATTCAATCTTGAATTCACCTTGGAATTCATATTCAGGCCATTGGAACTATTGACTATAAGTGAGAGTACTCTGCTGAAGCTTTTTGTAAATCTTTATATTTTGGGGAAACGTGGGGGCTGCAGGCTTAATAAAAGTATCAGGTTGTGTAGAAATTCAACTTTATGATCATAATTTTGGATGACTACTTAATACAAAGTAAAATATATTACATTAAATTATCCACTGCTTCCAAATCGATATGTTGAGCAAACTGAACATATGATGATCTAGTTATGGACAATAATTATGTAATTACACAGCCTACACAAAATACTGTATGAATGATCAATAACTATATACATGTTGTTGCATAGTGTAAGGTTTCTATGTCAATTGGTAATACTATGTTCTTCATATTGAAGGAAAATAACAACCATAGGGATGGGCAGTAAGTACATGTAGAGGAAATAAAGTAATTAAATTATACCGTACTCATCTGGCATGATTACAATTTCCATACAGGACCTTTGTGTTCCATGCAGTTTGTATCTGTATACATTTCTCTCTTTTTCAGTTGGAGCATATTGCACTAATCCGTTACTCAGCTATGGTTGTACTTTTGTTGATTTGGAGTTTTTTGAGAGGCTCTATAGTCTTCAGAGAGAAACTTATAATGCAAATTTGGTTGTGGAAACTGCGCACAGAGACTGGAAGATACACTATATGTTTCAAAAGCGCCAGGTTAGTATGCTGCAGTAAGCCAGGGGATAATAATAATGAAAAAAGGGAATTAAACCTGATGGCATAACTAAACATAGAAAGACACAAACTGATATAGTCACACATCCAGCGCTTTGTAAATAGTATTATGCAATATATTGTAATAAGTATGCTTGTATGCCCCATTGATTAATACTAGAAATAGATTGTTCAGCTGACAAATATTACTACATATACATATTTAATTATTTGGGTTATTATAGGTGCATATTATAGGCATATTATTATAATAGTACATGATCCATGTTAACTACATGGCAGCATTTGAATGTATAATCGTAAGTTCCTAGTTTTGTGTACTTGTGTTACTTTGTTTTAATTAAATCTGCTTTCCTTTGTTCCTCAGTACCTTCAAAGACTCCAATCATTCTTGTGCAGGAAAAAATCTAACAGTTCCGTGGTGTTCGAGAAATTTCCTCAAATTCCTCGAACATTTCACTCCTTTAATCGCCAATTTTGGGTCAGACTAGTTCTGGATGTGAACCATAACTTAGCAACTGAATTGCAAGCCAAGTTGGATGTCCTGGCCAAGTGGCAGTCACGTAGGCTATCCATAGACCACACCTTCAGAGTTGTTAAAAATGTAGTGGCCTTTGTTGGTAATGAGCAAAGAAGGTAATCCGATTATCATTTTGCACATTTTCTGTCTAAGTCGTAACCTTTTGATAAAGATTGACTGTATGTTTGTGAGAATGCATGATTGCATGGCTTGGCTGAATAATTTATTATTGTATGTAAATGCAGTTTCTAACTTTAACGACGATTAGAAATTTTAATTTTATTGTTTTCATTGGAAATGAATTCCCCAAATCAATCATTATAATGTATATTTTTGACAAAGAGAAACCAGGATCTTTGATAATCCACTTGATAACACTGTGCATTATATGCAGAGATCAATATTAGAAAATTATGTTTCCATGTATTCTTAAAAAAAGTCAAGGGCATTTTAACTAAAATGTTTCTAACATATTTTATCGAATTCTACACTGCAGGATTGTATTTGTTTTATTATATTAAAATTTATATATTATAATGCATTATTAAAAATTATACATTGTACAGTGACAGTACATCGAGCAAGGAAAGTGGCACAACTAATGAACAAACAGATGGAGAACAAGAAGAGACTGAGATTACCATGTAAGTATCTCAAATAATTATTTTGACAGATTGAACTTGTTTAATATTTCGGGTTGACAGTGAACACTATTTGTTGATATGAAATATGGGGCAGGTTCGACTCCTGCTGGTGACTTATCATATTGTAAGTCACTTTGGGGTCCATTTTCATTATACAGCAGTCAGTAAACTGTCAGTCCAAATACAACAAAATAAGTGGATGTTGGTCTACGCGTTCCTATATACATGTATATATCTAATGTACAACTTAAATGATATGTAGTGAAGATGGTCACGATCAGGAAGGTGATGATGATGATGATGATGATGATGAAGATGATGACTCAACAGTAGACCCTAACTGCAATGAAACCTGCACCAGAAAGCAGCGGAAGAGGACGGTATGAAAGCAAAAATCAATTTATTACTCTTAATATACATGCCTTAATTAACATTTTAGTACTTGTCAAATAACTAGCAATTATTGGAAAATCTTATGCAAAATTAATTATAACATGCAATATGTCTAAATAGATAAAGACTTACTATTAACATCCATGTTGAAATTAAAGGAAATAGTAAACAGATCAGTCACACACAGCAGACTTACAAGATACAACGATAATTTTAAGTCCCAAGATGCAGTAGTGTCCTGGCGCATAACGCATACGTTGTTGAATGTATACTACGAAGTCCTGCATTTTCGAAATATCCCCATGTTGTGATTTAGCCGTGTATTGTAGAATGGTATTCTCTTGGCAAGGTTCACGGCCTGATCAGAGGTGATCGGAATTTCAATGAATAGGTAAACTCAACACATGACTACGAAACAGACATGAAAATAGTAACTAGTCGTGTCCATTGTCTATTCAAAAAAGATATGCTTATTTATTCTGCACACAGCTAACACAAATGCTACATATCGAAACTAAATCGTCCTCCTTCTACAGTAAGAAATAATAACTATTTCCTCATTTAACAGGTTCACTTAGCTTACGCAGAGTTATTTGTGGTCAATGAAAACGGAATGGTTGTTGGTTTCGAACACTGCAAGGACAAATCGTTCGAGGCAGCCAAACCAGCTTTACAGCGCATTTGGTCTGTTCAGCACCCAAATGTAGAGACTCGGGTTGTTTGGACCGACGATGTTAGAGCTGACGAGAGAAACATCAAGGCGTGTTACAGGGCGTATAAGCCACAAAGTTCTGTGACAGTTGGGCAGGTTAGATTATCTAAATCTGGCATTTTCTTCTCCACGCGAGACTGATATTGGGGTTGCAAATGGGCAGTCTATGTATGTGACATGTTCGTACTGTATGCCCTAGCGTTATATCTACTACATGTTTAATAGTTTCTTTGGATTCGACGTAATCGCTATAAACAGTGTTATGTTTTAATTGCAAAGTAACTTACATGACTTGAGTCTTTTTTGCCAGGTGTTCCTCACCCGCTTTTTTATATGCAGGATTCGTTCCATGTGTGCGAACAGCGGATAATGAGGGAAGTGTCTAAGAAGCACCAGGATTTCACCATTTTCCGCACAATTATCAAGGGTGGCTTTAGGAAATTTCATCAAGGTGGTAAGTGTATCCTGTCAGTTCAAAACCGTCGTGATTTGCTATTAAAACCTTAATAACAAACTTATGTTTTTGTGTTTGTTGTGACCAAGAGAACGACATGTTGGAAGACAGTGTTGCAATTTATCACCACTATACATGCATGTAGCCCAGTTTAGCATGATTATATTTTGTTTTCACTTCTATATATGTTTAGTACATGCACCCTACGTCATCCGTGCAGATCGTACTAGATTATTGTAGATACTATGGAAAAAGGCCCTATTAAATTGAGGAACGCTTGAATGTTAACTGGTATATGCTCTAATTTGCTGGCCATGCGAAAATATAAGGCAAAATGTTGTTGATAGAATTTTAGCCTTATATTTTCGCATATTTTACTATCGAGAATTCAATTTTAAATTTACTGTCTGATTTTTCTATTCTGTGATTTGCTGCACGAACTAAAGAGGGGTGGTTAAATGAAGAGGAATTTAAGTCCTGGCTCCTGAATTGTGCGGAGGACTTCAGCCATCCGACGTCATTGGATCTCAATGATGAAGAATTAATACAGACTGTGGCTTCTCTGGAAGAGAGTTGTCCTTGCAACATATGCCAGAAAGTAAATTCATTCCTAAAAGACCCTCAGCAGTTAGCCTTGCTGGTGTCGTGCTCCCGAAAGGAGCGCCACCACGTGTACCGCTGTTTAGCTGGAAACGGTGAGACAGTCCACCACGAGAACCATGGCCAGGGTATCATGATAAAGAAGATGTCCGAGCACCCACATGCTTGCAGTCACCAAAACTACTTCGAAGTGTTAGGTAGACAAGGTGAGATGCCCTTGTGTCGTTTTTGAAAAGATACACCATATAATAACGAGTGTTCGTCCGGAAAAGAGTGCGGTGTGAGCAGACCTATATAATGGTGGGGTTTCTTTGCGTGTGTTTATTTACTGCTGTATTTTTGATCACTTTCAGTTGTTAACCAAGTTTCTGCTGGTAGCCACTATGTCCCTATGTCCGGCGATGGATTAGGCGATGGCGTTGTCACTAAGAAAGCCAAAGACGTCATTAAGAACCAAACTGATGATGCCGTCGTTCGTGGCCTTTGGGCGCATTATTCTGCAAAGAACCTGTAAGTAACTTCGTCGGGTAATATGCGCCTAAGTTATTAACATGGAACCTTGCTCGGCAGTCAACCGGCGTGAATAACGTGTAACATCAGAAGAGAGGTTTTGAACTAATTACACATTGTTTGTCTTTTATTTTGACTGTAGGGGCTTATTAGGAACGACGGTCAACGAACGCTTTCACAAGTTCGCGAACGCGAAATTGAAAGGCATTCGAATAATGGGGTGGGATCTCTTCTGCCTCTATATAATGTGGCTCATAGAGGATTGGAACCAGCTGTGAGTAGTGTCACATTATTCACGGAACTGTTTTTGGTTTATTTCTTAATTTTTCCTTTGATCAGTTAAGTTTCTAATTGTTCCCCTAATGTCCATATCTTAACCAATTGTATTTGGGAAAGTCTTTGTTACCTAACACTGTGCCGTTACAGGCATTCTCCGCCAACCTGGGTTACACAGCTACCGGACGATACACAGAACCCGTTTCCCGATCCTCTGGAAGACAAATTGCTGCAAATGGAAAAGGATTTAGGTAAAGTTTGTGGTCCAACACCAACCCAAATTTTATTGACCAACACCCATTGGGTAACTGGCCGACTATACACCGTGAAAATAACCTAAACCTTCGAATTTGTGCACCTTAACACTAACTCCCTTATCAACATCAGGGGCTAGCATATGCCGAGCACTTCGGGCCCTGTTACTAATAAGCTTTCGGAACATACTGCAAGTTTTGAAATCACTTAACCCTGCATGATCTTGTCACGTGGTTGCTATTTCGCAGTTGGGGTGACATATAACACGTAAATCTAAATCATTCAATGCATATCTTTATATAGCGCAAATGCCATCCCAATATTTGTAAAGGCGCTTTACAATCGTATATTAGTATATGGTGCTAAAGTGTCTGTCAATTGAGAGGTGGAGCAGAAGCGATGGGCATAACCCCATGCACAACATCAACTTTTAGAAATGAATCATACTAATTAGCGTACAAAGTAATTCATACATGCAAGCATCTTTACACAAAACAGTTATGTTTACTTTTCATAGAAACAATTTATCCTACCTCATTTAGTTCATCGCTAATTTAGTCTACATTAATCATTATCCTAATTCCCAGAGTCAATAGCCGAAGGAAATGCCCCTTATCAATGTGTCCGATACGTACCTTCAAGAGAAAAGGCAACCTTCACACCCGAAGGTCTGGTCGCCGCTGGCATTCCGGTTAACTTGGACAAGTTCCGATGGACAGCTAAAGCCGCAAAAGAATTGAAAACAGTGGTAAAAGAGTTACACGAAAACAGATCCAACAGACCACCGACCAAGTCTATCCTTAAATACGTAAAGGAGAATATTTGTGGTGGATGTGGTCCTTCGGAGGACCAAATTAGAAAGAAGCTGCGCAGTACTAATTATTTCGCGTGGCTCTAAGTTTCGCTATTGAAACAGTTAGCTTACACAATAGTAAATTTAGGCCAGGTTTAAACGCCGAACTTCACATGTACGGAATCTAATGCTAATTATCTAGAACAATGAATTTTACCCATAGCCGCATTAGGTTCGGCCCATGTCAGTAAAGTCTGACGTCCACAGATTTGTTAGCACTTCATGAGGAGACTACCGAAACACAGATGATTAAGTGTTCGCTTTCCTCTCATTCCACCCATTACATTAAAATAAGACAGTATATTTATGAAACAATAAAGTATTATTAATATTTGTTTGTCGATGTCTGTGTGACAACTCTATTTCCTGAAGCACTGGAAGAAGACCAGCTTCAGTTGCATCAAAATTCAATCAGGAGGAGCAGGAAGAGGCTGGGGATGTGGATGAGGATGGAGATGGGGATAATGTCAAGCAGTTATCATTGATGTATTGAAACATATATGATATATACGGCTTTTAACAAGAAAAATACTAACCTTAGGGGTGGAGGCTTATAGGAGGCTGGGGCGTAATAGAGGAAATCTGTAAAGAACACGATGGTCAAATGCAATCCACTTTTCCAAATGGTGTAGATATATATGTATCCACGAGAAACCAACACATTCTCAAGATTTAAACGATGTAATTTAATAGAAAAGTGCCGATGCGGCTTGCGTTATAACAAAAGTGGCACTTTCCTCTTGGGAGAAAAGCGTCACTTTGGTGCTTTCAGAGCGAATTACTTGTCGGCGACAATTCGGTTTTCATATATATAAACATTGGACGCCCTTAATACCATAAACAAACTGGTATTTCTCCTTTTAGCCAGAAATAAAAAGAATTGACAGCCGTTTCAGAAACTTGCTCCTTACGTGTCTCTTGAAAAAATGAGGTCGGCTTGCTTGCTATATGTTACAGCACAGTCTGCGGTTGCACTCGCCATTATTGAAACATCTGTAAAGAACACGATGGTCAAATGCAATCCACTTTTCCAAATGGTGTAGATATATATGTATCCACGAGAAACCA
>JAOCZQ021141833.1:0-13486 GCA_025434785.2 Epizoanthus fatuus | reverse complement strand
AAACTTTTATTTCATGACGAACTTTTATTTCGTATGGTATGATGCACCGCGCGCCGTGTATACAAATACACTGTGTTCCAGGCTCCTCTCTACTCGTACTCGATCACAGACTTCAAACATGACGGCGATCTCTCTCTCTGGTGGAGTTTCGGAGCATAGTCTGAAAGCGTTCTTTGATCAAACCAAGTTGGTGATTGCGGAGGCAGAATACTGCATTTCTACACGGAGCGAAGACGTAGGGAGGATAGAACGAATCCATGACAGGCTGGCTGAGGCTGGAGAAACAGTGTTCGTTTTAAAAGAAAGGGCAGTTGAAGTTGGCCTCGAAAATTTGGAAATGGAACAGTTCCATAGCAATATGGTGGAATTATCGACGTGCTTAACAAGACTCAGAACGTTTTTCGAAAATCAGACCAATGAGTTAAATGACAGCATTGCGAATGATTCGACCTACAAATGCGAGAGAACTTACACGGGAATGAAGGGTCAGCCAAGATGTAACGTGTCAATTACACAGATCGAATTCCTAAGAGAACTCCACTTTCCTTGGGGTAAAATTGCCGAATTACTGGGAATTACCGCAAAAACCTTAAGCAGAAGGCGTCAAGAGTTTCAGATAAATGATGAGCTTTGTTGGTCTTCCCTTTCTGATGAAGAACTGGCAACAATTATGCAAGAGATAATGAATGCCACTCCAGGGATTGGCCAAATGCGCATGTTGGGTGCTTTGAGGAGTAGGGGCATACGGGTACAGCGTTGGAGAGTCAGGGTGATTTTGCGCCAACTGGACCCTGTAGGTACAGCATTGCGTTGGAGGAGAACTATTTGTCGGCGAAAATACACTGTGCGGTGCCCCAATGCCTTGTGGCATATTGACGGTAATCACAAAATGATACGGTGGAGATTCGTTGTCCATACTGCCATTGATGGTTATTCCAGATTAATACCCTACCTTTACTGTGCCACCAACAACAAGGCAAGCACAGTAGTTGAGTTGTTTCAAAACGCTTGTCAATCCTATGGACTTCCTTCAAGGGTTAGATGCGATCATGGCCTCGAGAACACAAAAGTAGCCCGTATGATGCTAGAGTGCAGAGGTATAAACCGTGGAAGCATAATAACTGGTAGTTCAGTCCATAATCAGAGAGTAGAAAGACTCCATAGAGATGTTACTGCTGGTGTTCTCAACACTTACAAAGACCTGTTTTATGATATGGAAAGATCAGGACTTTTAGATCCTGTTGATGAAATTCACGTGTTTGCTCTTCACTTTGTATACCTAAATGAAATAAACAAGTCATTGCAAGAATTCATCAACCAATGGAATCACCATGGTATTAGCACTGAGAGAGGACTTTCTCCTCTGCAGCTTTGGACCCAGGGAATCTTACAAGGTAACATAAATTCTCCATTGGACACTGTTTTGACAAATGATGAACTATATTTCTATGGAGTTGATAGGGAAGAGGAGATTGATGTTTCAGAAGAAGAGGGTGTGGTTGTCCCTGAAACTGTTCTACCCTTGAATGACCAACAGATGAGACACCTCCATTCTCTATTTCCTAGTAACCTTGATGGCACTGACAACATTCACAAATATATTCTGGTTGTTGACACTGTACAAGAAATGCTGTCAGAAAGAAACTAATCACAAAATATGTGTAACACCAAGATTGAAGTATTGGTTGGTCACTCTTTTTTGCTAGTTCACAAGGCTATGCCACTAAAAATAGCCCTCCTTGTTCCCTACCTTATTTTAGAACATGGCTAGTAAAGCCAAGAGAGAAATGGTGCAAAGACACAGATTAGCCTAAGGCGAAAGTTAAAATAATTC
Source organism: Epizoanthus fatuus (assembly GCA_025434785.2). Taxonomy (NCBI): domain Eukaryota; kingdom Metazoa; phylum Cnidaria; class Anthozoa; order Zoantharia; family Epizoanthidae; genus Epizoanthus; species Epizoanthus fatuus. Next base: position 11,652 of record JAOCZQ021141833.1, on the reverse strand, counting down.
CAGTTGCTCCTCAGTGCCCGTATTTTGACATAGCTGCTGTATTCACTTTTTTATTTTCTAAAAATAGAGAAAATGTATGGAAAATAAATATTTTTTGTGCTCCCGTGAGCAAAATGACACAATGCAGCCAACAAGGTTCAAAACTTGCCTGCTATGGATAGCCTGCAGCTATTTTTGACCTTGCATGCAACAACAAATGAACTGGAACAATGTCTTGTTCTGTTGGCCCTCTGACCCCACATTAATAGAAAATTCTGGAAACAACCTGGAATGGTGAGGTAGACTGCATTCAAGTTAGACAGGAAGACAGTATTGATTTTTCTTTTTCATCTTTATTTGCACTTGAAAAGTCTTGAAAACATGCACAAGAATGTAAATTTGTATCATAAAGCAAGATCAGATTCAGATTTGAATAAACTTTTTTTTTAAAAACACTGGATCAGTAATATATATTATTATAACATATTTCAAAACCTAACAAATGCAGGGTTTATACAGGTTTACAAAAAATTGAAGATGGGCTTTTAAGGACCCCTTCTCAAGAACCAAACCAATCATTACATCACATATAGTATGTGTTGTTTCTAAAACATTAAAATCAATGTGCCAATATCTGTCTATATTCTATAATAAGATAATTATTTTTCACAACAGGGAACAACATAAGACTGTGCTACAGAATTTTTCAGGCATTTAGACTAAATCCCTTTACAAAATTCATGAACTGCATAAACCCTGCACATATAACTACAACAAGCCCATTTATGCTCCAAGATGCATACCATATCACAAAATATACATGTAATGACAAAAAGACCATTCTAAGAGTATTGAGCACAATTAAAATCAAGTAAAGTTTGGTGTTGCTGTTTTTTCTTTCACCACATATACTGAGAGGGCATCCATTGTGACTTGTTCCCTTGACAACAAACGGAGCAATATTTAAACAATAAAGAATAATATTTTCTTTAAAAACCCAAATTTCCTGGTTTTCTGTAAAACTACTTCAACATAAACAATGAATGTAAACAAAGAAACTAAGTTGTAAACTAAGTTTGTTACTGCATTGAAAATTCTGAAAATGGAACATCTGAATTGTTCAATATCTATCCTGAGCCCAGTTGTCTGAGAGCTGATTATAGTGCTAAGTTTCTGCCAACCCAATATTACATTTTTAACCCATATTTGTGTTGATGTCCTTATAGCCAGATTTAGGCTGTCATTTTGGGTTTATACAATTGGGGTTCCAAACGTAAGTTTCTGTAGTACTTTATAAGCACCAGAAACATAATTTTGCCTATCTAAGGTTTAAAATTAGTCCTCTTTCAAACAACTGAGACCTGCTTACTATATCATGATGATGAAAAGAGATGTGCCTTCAATTCTGTTACAGCACAGTAGCTGTCTGCATAACATGGCACTTCTGTTTGAAACTAGGCCAAACCTGGTACAAAATATTATATACCAATAAAGGGTATGTGTTCCATATCTTCCTCTGTAGTAGAAGGTGCCACTTAATTTGAAATAGATTGCCCACGACAAGTATTTGCAAACAGCTGCAATTAAATACGAAATTGGCACTGTAATCTTGAATCCAACAGATTAATGCCCATGTCTTGTTAACTGTCTTCATATTAACATGGCATTTCTGTTTGAAACTACAGTAGGCCAAACCTAGTACTGCATTTCATGTAAAGGCTATGTGTTCTATATCTTCCACCACAGTATGGCTGCCACTTAATTTCAAATGGATTGCCTGAACACTTGCCAAGTGCTGCAATGAAATATGAATACTGGCACTGTTATCTTAAAATCCTACAGACTAATGCCCCAGCCTGGGCCTGGAGGTCCATATATGAATACCATTTTGTTGTATCTTGTACAGAATCCTTGGCTTTGTAGACAAAAGAAAAAGACAATGCTAAAAAAAGTTGACATTTTCAAAATCACATAAGCTTTGACTAAACATTGCCATGCCAAGGTTTTTGTTGTGACTTTCAGCTAGCACATTGAAACTTTTCACAAGAATCCAGAAAGTAATGCCAGTAGTTACAAGTAACATGTTGATATGAGACAACTTCAGTGAAAAGGGACTCAGATTTTAAGACTGTTACACACTTTCTGTTGATGGATTCTGATGGGATGGCAGGCATGAATGAAATGAACATTATCTTGTACTCACATCCAGGCAAGTGGCCCTTCGCAGCAACTGTTATGGGCTGTTACCTTCTTGGCTGTAAAGTTTATTTCATTTAATTGTTTGTTCTGCAAGTGTCAATACCATATTTTCTCGATTAAACGCTGCAGCATTTATTACATTTTTTGTGACTCGAGGGTGGTGTTTATTTGAGGGAGGCATTTATTCAAAAGAACAGTTTTGAAAGAAATATAATTGTTCTACTTTGCTAAAAAGTCGAGTTACATTCTCGATTTCACTGTCTCTCGCCAGTTTGAAATCACCTTATTTACTCTCCATACCTCAAGTGGTTCGAATAACACCTTTTTCTCCATGGATGCAGCACTTATTTGAGGGCAACGATTAATCGTGTAAATATGGTAACTTGGACAATACAGAACAATTCAACTACTCTGTTGTTAGGTTTCTACCCACTGCAACTGGTAATAACCTAGAAGCAGTTGAAAGACTTTCCACTTGAGTCTATAACAGCCTCAAGGGATGCAGTGAAGTCCTCTTTGGTAGAAAATGTTTTTGGCAGAGTTATCCGACATAAACATGTTGAGGCAAAAATAGACTGTGTTTCTGACGCAAAGCTTAGATCTAACTTCTGAAGTCCAAACGACGGCAAGCAAGGACGGCTGGTGACAAATGTTAAAAATTTCTTTAGAGTGTCCTGGGAGGCTTCCATTATAAAGTCTGTGAGAAAACCAGCCACCTTTTGCTCACTTACATCCAGCGATTCAGGAATATTAAATGCTCCAAGTAGTTTGCCTGCTGATAGACTGCTTTCTTTAAATACAAACAACTCCTCAAACAGAGTGGGATACTTCTTCATCTTGTCTAAGAATCCTAGACATCCTAAACCCTCTCTCAACTGATCAAGTGCCGCCTTGGTTTTGCCAATGCCATCATGAAATAATATGGCTTGAATGACAGCAGTCTTGTTATCATCCTACCAAAACAACAAAAAGTTTGCAGTAGGTTAGTCATAGGTGCTTAAAACAGGTGATGTTTAGTGTTCAGCGAGTTTTGCCACCAGGCCAGGTGTTGTACGCATTACACATGTAGATTGCAGGAACAAAACAACAACACTAGTCTTGCTCTCATTTTCAATTCATGCACCTATCAATATTATCCCGGGGGGGGGCAGGGATGGTGATTTTGACATTCTTTCAATGATTCTTGTCAAAAACCACTCCCTCGAGATGACATGCTTGGTTAGAAAACACAAAAATCTGTACCCAGGGGAAAGACAGTTATGTCAAATATTCCTATCCAAAATCAAATGTCCCTTCCCGTGGGCAACAGGCACCATGGAGGGGGAGGTCCCCCCCCCAACACACTTTTTTGCTCAGATTTTGTTAAGAAAAAGAGGGTTTGCGCTCATTCTGGCACGAATTGTACCCACAATATGCTATTCCACAGTTCATCTGTGAAGACGAAGTTAACAAAGCTCGTTAAATGTGAGCTGCATTATGGTCGAGGTGTCCAGTTTATAATTATTTTGGTGGCAAGATGAGTTTCTATGAAAATTTTGCCTTCTCAGTGACAGGTTTCAGTGCTCGCACAAGTGAAAAAAGTGTGCAAGGTTTTAAAATTTTAGTGCATTTCTAGCGATTTCAGAAACACAAATTTCAAAAATTTCACGGGGGAGCCTGCCCCCGGACCCCCCTAGAACGAGTTCGCTCGGCCCAAATCAGCCCCTCCACTTTTTTAACTGCTCCGCGAGCCCCGAGGCGAGTCTACAAAATCAAAATCAAAAGCTACTCCCTGGGGAATAGATTACCTGTCAAACCCCCACCCCTGTCCCCCCTCCACCGCTGGGATAATAAGGACAGGTGCATTATTTTAGGAAGCCGGAGTATTTTATATTATGTTCCCAATTATTATTCATGGGCAGTTTCTCTGCAAACAAGTTTTGAACACTTGCAATCCTGCAAATCTAACATTTTAACAAGAAAGCACTAAAACTAAATAAATTATCTGACATAAGCCAGTCCATTCAGGCTAGCTGAAATTGTGTTAGAGTAGTAATAAGGCAACATAGTAAATTTATTTTACAATATTTTCAAATGCCTAATTATGTTTTGCCATCAATACTCTTGAGTTACAGTCAAATGTGCCCATGTACATGTATTACTTTCTCACACAAAATCTGTGTCAGAACTTGTGTACTTTCAAAGAAGAAATTTGGCAAACATAATGATTCCTTCACAATGCAGATTAAAATAATCTGGACAAGTGTGCATCCAGCTCAAACCAGACTGAAATCTTGCAGATTTGAATGTGAGTTACAACAAACAACAACTACAACAATAACTTTATTTACACTTAGAAATAAATAGGGAACTTTACAAATAGTCAAGCGAAGCTAAGGCCACCTGTAATAACCATATAGGGCTAAATGAGGCAGGTGACCTTTAAATGTGAAGTGGAACAAACCAAAATCACATGCTTGCATTTGCTAGTAATGAATGGGCACATTCAACTGTAAACCTGTTCTTGTTTCTGTTTTCTTTACTTCTTTTTCTGTACACTTGCTTGAAGTGTGCAGAGCATTTTATCATTTTTTGCTGTCTTGCATGTCTGCCTCACTGGCTTGATCACATGTCTGGCTTGCTGCCTCTCCACCTCGCATAATTATTAGCTAGACTCAAAAACAAAAAAGGTTGTGCAGATTTTCAACGAACCCTACACACCTACAAATAGAAATAACAAGTAATACCCACTGTCAATGCTGTTGTTAGTCCACAGTCAGCCATGACATCAATGCATTCAAGACATTCTTGAGCTAATGTAGTAACATTCTCTGCATTCTTGATCTTGAGGTACATGTAAATACAAAAAAACTAGTAAATTAAATTACACCTATGTATAAAGAACAATAGTGCCACTAGTACTATTATTACAAAGTTGCTTATCGCATAATGCTTAACCTGAATTTACATCAAAAGATAAACTAAATCACTTTTTATGATTTTTACGTAAGGAGTTGTCTGAAACATACTCTTATGATACAACAAGACATGCTTTAATAGCATGTTTAGCATAAGGTATGGGAAATATCGTATTAAAACTTGGAAAACCCTTTAATTTGATTTCCATTCCATTCCAAATGAAAACAACGTCTTTGACTTGAAAAAGTAGAAAAAGTATACCCTGAAGGGGTACGTCCCCGTATTGCTTGTATATAAGGGAGTACACCCCCCTTGGGAATTTCTACCAATTTTAACATCCTTTGAATGAATTCCAACATTGATAAAGTGTAGTGCTATCACAAAATATTGGTTTCAGTTAATTTAAATATTCTTACTATTATTATTGGTGTTGACCCCAAACCTAAAACTTGTTAGATACCCAGTGGTGGCGCAGTAAATTTCGGTCAAATAAAGTGAAATAAATAGAGAAAAATAGTGAAAGAATGCAGAAAAACATAACAAAATTGTGTCAAATGCCCAACCAATTGCAATGAGACAATGCAAAATGTCAAATGCCCAATTACAGAACACATACCTTCAAAACAATGTCCTTGTACTGTGGGCTGGCACAGTCATCTATGTTAAGATGCTGCACTGCTGCATCAACACTTCCAGTTGCCAAATAGGCAAATACAGCTGGTGAGAAGAAGGGGAAAGCAGGCCCGCCTTGAATGATACTATGCACGATGATGGTGCCAATAATCTTCATTAATCCACAGATTAAGATATTACTGTTGTACAGAGGAACTTTGCGAGCTGTGCCTGAGAAGTAAGCATCTGAAAGTTTCTGCAGAAGATCTGTAAAGAATTGTCGTAACACACCACCAGTGTCTGCAGCTGGCTGTCCCTTGTAAATAATACGCAGGGGAAACTTGGGGTTAAAGTCTGACCTCTTGTAGTATGCCAGGGCATCTGCAACAATGTCATCTTCATCAACTTTTAGCTTCTTGCTATTATCGTCATCATGCATATTCAACTTCAAGGCATCAAGTATTTTATCTAAAGTAGTGAATTCTTCTTCTGTATCACTATCAGGGGTGGGGGCCTCTACCAAAAAATTTGCCGCTTCCTGAAGTTCATCATACATGTTGACCGCGAGGTCAATTCGACTATCATCAGTGGAAGGGAACATTTCCTTCAGCCTCATACGTTGCTCTTCCTTTGTCAGTTTCAGAGAAGTGGATGCTATCTCAGTCACAGTAGACAGCACACAAGTAGCTGGCTGCTCACCAGTTAAATCTACTTTTGCAACACTGTCAGCACTTTTCTCTACTTTAACCCCAAGACTACCAGTACTTTTACCTACATCCCAAGTCGCGCGCTCCAGCTCTTGGTCACTTTCCTCATCTTCTGTAGTATATGCACTTTCAGTTTCATCTAGAACTCTATCTGGGAGTAGGTAAAGTTGTCCTTGCTGGACGATACTTAGAATTCTTTCCGAATTCATTGGAACTGAATCAGGAATGTTCGGAACTACAATTTCTCCATAACACGCCTTAACAAACTTGAAATCTGCCCCTTTTCTTTCAAGAACAGGGAAAACCTTTCTGATCTCCGACTTAAACTTTGTGTTGTCCCAGGACTTGTCCACTGGAAATTCGTGCACGACAAAGCCGTCATTCTCCAAGGCTATACGAGTGCGATGAGTCGGCACACTCTTACAATCTGGGTTTGGAAGCAACACAATAGACCTATGAGAGATCGAAGACGACTTAACTGACGACTTGGCTGAAGATTTTCCCCTCTTTGACTTCGGTAAATAGGGAGGAGCTGAACTTGGTCGTTTGTCACACCTCAAAGATGGAAATGCTTGCTGCAGTGCTGCACCGACACTACGAGATGGAGTACGACTACGAGTAGGCCAAGGGTTCGTGTTTGCCGGCGTTGTATTTTGCATCCGAGCCGTTCCTGGAGTCGTCAAAACATTTTCTATTTCATTAGCTTTATCATCATATTGATTTAAAATGCTGTTCGCCTGTTTAGCAATCTCAGCGAGGGCTTTCCTGACACCGTTTTCGTCGTTTGCCGCCATATTGGATGGATGCAGCTCAGAAGCCCGCCACGATACGACGTCACGTGACACGTCACATGTGTTCCGACTGGGCCTTAGGCCTTCTCGTTCATGCGAGGCGCGCGGTGCATCATACCATACGAAATAAAAGTTTGTCATGAAATAAAAGTTTGTCATAAAATAAAAGTTTGTCATGAAATAAAAGTTTGTCATAAAATAAAAGTTTGTCATGAAATAAAAGTTTGTCATGAAATAAAAGTTTGTCATAAAATAAAAGTTCGTCATGAAATAAAAGTTTGTCATGAAAATATAAAAGTTTGTCATGAAATAAAAGTTTGTCATAAAATAAAAGTTTGTCATGAAATAAAAGGTTGTCATGGAATAAAAGTTTGTCATGAAATGAAAGTTTAGCATGAATATTATTAGTTTAGCATGAATATTATTAGTTTAGCATGAATATTATTAGTTTAGCATGAATATTATTAGTTTAGCACGTTGATTTAAGAAATTTAGCCTAAGGAATAAAAGTTTAGCATGTATATTTTGAGCACACCAGTCCGAATGGATTGTTTGCAATAATGTCCAATACGGCGCCCCATACATCTTTGCCTCTCTTTCAGCTTTGCGTTCAGCCTTAGATTGCTCCTCATTGGCCTTTTTACCTTTGGATCCTTCAGTAACATTTTCATTCTCCTTCTTCATCTTTTTTCTCTTCTTCCAGCCCTTCCATTGCTTGTTTTGTTTTGATGAGTTGATCATTGATCGTTTATCATGTTCAAGACAGAAATTACAGAAATTGTACGTTTTAAACAACGGGATAAGTATCGCAGACATGCATACAAGCAACACTGAAAATAACAAAGGTACCTATTCAGTGTACAATATAAAATACAGATGAATCTAACACATTGGATGTCCATGCAGACTATCTCTTACATTTAACTCAAAATGTCACGCTTCACTTTGGATCTGTTCTAAAACATGCTTTGCATGCTCAATGTATTGTTTTGGGCCAATTCTTTTTCTAATAACGTCTTTCTTGTCTCCTGTCAGTCTACTCACTTCAAAAGTCCAGAAGTTATAGACAGAGTTTTTGACTTCCTCGGACAGTGTATCGATCCTTAGTTTTCTCTTAGTGAGTAGCCAACTTGGTTCTTCCCCCACAATTACTTGCCTACTTCTTTCTTGGTCAGATGGAGTGTAGGAACCCAGCCGATATTGTATCTGTCCCAGGCTTGTGCTACCCTGCCCGAAACAAAGCAGTGTTCGAAATTCTCAAAAAATACTATGTGCACTCTGTGCACGTAACCTAAAATGTTACCTGCACCTACTGGAATTCAGCATGCACAACATAAAATTAGCTTTGACTAATGTTCTAAATCCGGGTCTAAATTCAGTCGTCTTCCCCTTCCCATGCCAACTGCTTTGTTCTAGGTCCGTAGGGCTTGGCTAATCTCCTAGGAAGTTTGCCACTACTTAACCACTTGTAGATGGCTTCCTCTGGGTTATAGTCTTCATAATGTGTGTTACATAAGTTGATGCTCATCAGTTCAGTTAGGGTATCGGGCTTCAAACGATTTATCCAATCATACTTGACATGGGCCATCAGCGAAAAGCCCCTTTCACATTCTGCACTGTTGATTGGTAAAACCAGAGCAATCTGCACAAGTGGAAGAATGTTTCTGAATCTGGCTGACACAGAATCCTGGTATAAAACTGATTGCCATAGCTTAAGGAATAGAAGAGGGCGCTTATTAACAGCCTGCAGCTTGATAACATGTTTCTTCAAGTCAACCCACTCCAGTGCTGCCTCGTGAACATCATAACCCTTCTTCTCGAGGACAGCACTGAAGTGGGTGTAAAGCAGTGGGATATTGTCTTCACCATATGTCTCTAAAGACTTTGTATCCTGTGGCCAATTCTGGGGATCAAACATTCTTAAAGCAGCAACCACTGGGTCTTGGATAAAGGACGCAAATCTCTGATCAATGTTATGTAGTGTCTGCAGAACAATTTCCGATAGTCTCTTTTGCACTTGGTTGACATTTGCTTGTTGTGCTACCCCATCGCTTCTTGTTTCTCTGGTATGACCCTCAAGTGTCAGTGGCATCCCTCTAAACATGTAGATGTCAGATTCATTCTTTGTGAGGTCCTTGGCTATCACCTGCTCTAGTTTCGTCTGGTCACGCAATTGCTCAAGCCTAATCTTCATCGCTTCAATCTTTGCAAGAACAGTTTCAATTGTGTAGTCGTTACCCTGGAAGACTTTACTAAGGGCACTCAAGAGCTTGAGATAGGCACTGAAAAAGTTCAAATACATCAAAAACTTTGGTGACTTGAGAGTCTTGAGAAGATTCTTAGCAGTCTCCTTGCTGTCCCTGGTTCCACTGATGCAGACTTGTTGAAGGTGAGTGACCAGGGGAACCCACATCTTCAGTACAACTTCCACAGCTCTCTCATGATGAGGTAGCCACCTGCATCCAACGACATTAACAGGTTTCAATACTGGAACCCCAAGGGCTTCGCCATTTCTCTTGAGACCTGTCCAATTCAATGGTGAGTTCTTGTAAAACTTAAATATGGTTTCAAGAAAATCGTCAACAGTCTCCATGTATTTGTTCTGTTTGATCACATCTTTTATAGCCAATTCCAATCTGTGTGCAAAACAATGAATTATTATCAGATGTTCTGCATTATCTGATTTAAGTCTGGCCCCCACGCCTGTCAAACGACCAAGGTTAACAGAAGCTCCATCCAGTGCACAGCCAACTAATTTGTCTTGCCATACTGGTACCTCCAACTCATCTTTCATTGCACTCACGACTGCAGCAGTAATGCCTTCTGCATCTGCCTTTTCCAAGGCCTTGTTTACCACATATACAGTGACTGGGTAGTTGTCTCGAAGGTATCTTACGTACACAATTTCTTCTTCTACGACGCTATTGTCAGTGCTGCCATCAGACAGAAATGCAAAAAAGTCACTTTGATTTATTTCAATTGCAATTTTCTGCCGTTGCTCTTCGTAAATAAAACTAATGAATGTCCTTGCCTGCTTGTCATTGCAGTAGCTCTCTCCAATCTTGACACCATTCACACGCTGCAGTTTCAATAGATCAGGAAAATCGGAAAACGGTTTAGACTTCTTGGCAATGTAGAAGGCAGTTCTAAATAGTATCTTCATTTGATCAATTTCCATTTGGTTCATAGAACGTGTAAGTTTCTCCATTGGCCTTTCGCTTGGTGCTGTTTCCATCACTCGCTTGCATTCGTTGGCGTTCATATGTAATTCGGACTGCTCATGTGACTCAACAATGTGCTTTCTGAAACTCGATGTACATGTCCCATCATCTCGAAAACTGTTTGGCTTGTTCGATTTATCAAACTATGTACAGACGGTACAGTACATAACATTGCGTTCTTTGTCAAACATTAGCCAGTCTCGTTCGTTCTTCCAATACTCTTGAAACTTGTAAACTTTTCCTTTTGGTTTGTTTCCATCACTTGTGCTGGCATCACTGTTCTGTTGCGAATCCGACGACGATATATGCATCATAGATGTAGTCTCACTTCCTTTGCCTTCGGGCCTTGCTGGTTCTTTTTGCAGCCATCCAAGTATATTTCCTTGACCATCGGATCGGGGACGCGTTTTGGGTGGCATGAATATGCAAAATTTCTGAATGTAATTACACGTCTAATATACGAATTTCAAAGAAACAATATGGCGGCCAACACTGACTTTGCACGTGTCTCAGTGTAATTCAATGCGCATGTGCATTCTAGAAATACGAGTCTGCAAGTCAAACCGCTGATGAGAAATGGAAAGACACGGACGGTCGATCTGAAGCATCAAAGAGAAAGGTTTTTGTTTTGATTTAGAGAAATAGTTTTGTTCTGGATAAGTTGGAAAATTAGTGAAAAATATATTCTATAAAATTTATACAAGAAAACAAAACTGCTACAAATCAGTTTTTTTATATTACCGAGAGCTACATGCACACTCGTGCAGCCAGAGTAAAAAACTACGTGCACAGCAAAAAATCTACATGCATAGTGCAGGTGTGCACCCGAGAATTTCGAACCCTGTATGATGTCATTATGACATCGTTTTTATTAGTCAAGTTATTTCTCATTTTATTGTATATGAATTGCGTTTTTTGCTAAATACACACATTTTGTAACAAATATCAGCTAAAGAAAGATAAAAATCGACATCACTGGCAATCATAACCTCATTTCATAGAGGCCACCATTTTGACATTACCCACAGACATTACCCACAATGCACTGCACTACCCAGAACTAGATAAAAACCATTGCAGTGCCAATTTTTGCTTTATTTTTTGGGAACAGCAAAGGAAAAGTACCATTCAACCATCCGGTACCCGTTTCCACCCAAAAATCTCGTCTAATATGTTTTACTACAAAATAATAGCTATTTTAAAGAAACTGTTACCATGGCAACACAATAAACATCTATATCTCCT
>JAOCZQ021131950.1:0-13509 GCA_025434785.2 Epizoanthus fatuus | reverse complement strand
ATTCTGCCAAGCACCACAACACAACTATAGAATCTAAGTCGGTTTCTTTGTGCTGTGTCTGTGACAACAAGTATATTAACAGATGATTTCTGTTGAACTGAATCAAATGCACTGCACTTCAACGAGTGATCGAAGACCGACCACCACTTTATAGTTGACATTCCAGTTAGCTTTCCCTTGCATTTTGCACACGGGGTTGCACACAGTACGATCATTCAAAGAGCCCACAACTCATTTGGCCAGATTGGAAACAGAAATAGGTGCGTGCGCATGACGTCATAGGTTAGTTATAAATTCAAAATGGCGCTGATTTGGAACAAAAATGTGACGAACCACCGCCAACCACCAACCACGAATCTCGATTTTAGTCGCTTGGGCAGCTAGGTAACCGCGCATCTGGCCACAGGAAACCCACCACTTTAGTGTTGCGTTCTCCTTCGTCGAACGCAATAAAAATAAATCGTAGAAAGTTCTACGACAAAAACGCAGCGTGTGAGGCCGGCTTAAGAGTCTACGACTAGTGAACAGGTTATCACTTATCCGTATCGAAGTTTTGCTTCCAAGTGAATATCTGGAAGACATGTTCTATAAAGCTGAATACGTTATTGTGCTTTTGGTATATATTTTGATGGGTCTAGGTTTCATTGTTACAGTCTTTTTGGTATTCTAACTAGCCTGCTATTAAATGGGCCTAAGTATAATTCGACGTGAAGTGGCTGAATTTAATATCACTCTTCCATTTATCAGTTCAAGTGAGATCTTTGACTTTGAGGTTTGGTATAATCGAAAGGAAAGGAATATGGTCGTCATCTTATTCCAAGCATTATCTTTCGTATACGAGGAAATGGTATTCGTATGAACTATGGAGCTAAACAATTGCCAAGGAAAAACACTAATTCAGGTGAAATGTTGATCTTTGGCTAATCACTTAACCATTGTGACCTTGGCAATCATTTTAAAAGAGGTCAGAATAGAGCAACTGAACGTGAGTAAGTTAGTTAGTTCTCTTTGTTGGCCAGTACCAAGCTTCAGCATCATACTTGATACGTTAGATTTGGAGCTACAAAATAGATTAGCTTAACTTCTGCCACCTCCTAAAATGAGAACTGCTCGGCTCAGTACACTCGAAAAGGATATCTGACATAATTTTGGCAAAACACATGCAATATTTATATGTTTAGCATCAGTGCATTTTGCTTTTAATTTCTTCAAGGTTCAAAGGCGAATCTATATCTTAAAAGAACATCGTGCATGCCGTATACATGGTCAAGCAGTGCAATTTTGGAAGTTTGTGCAATGCCAATGCAAAGGAAGTAAAATTAGCGCGCTCCCCCAGGTTGCCCCTCATTATTTTGAAAAAAGCCAACTATAACTGTGATTTACGAAACAGGGAGTAACGCAAGCACAAGCACACTTTACAGATAATTGAAAGGGAAGGGGAAGAGGGGAGTGATGGGGTCGAGACCTCGTAAAATGACATAAGATAATAGATAATAGATAATAACTTTATTAATGTGTCAAGCCATTGCATTCTAGCTGGGGAAGACCCTTACTAATTAGGAGACACAAAGAAAATTACAAATTGACAAAAAGAATAAATCTAGATATTAAAATACGCTATCTAAAACGTCTAAACTATCTAAATATATAAGTATTAAAAAACTATGTAAACGTTAAAATATTAAAATACACTGTGTGAAATATCTAAAATGATAGAAAATAAAACTAAGCTAAGAGGAGCATAAAATACACCCCTTGCATCCCTCGTCCAATAGTGATGTTATGTCCTGTTTGCGGATCCTGCTTTTGAAGGCATTTAGCGACTTAGCCGATCTGTCCGCAGTGGATAGCTTACTCCATAGCTTCGGGCCTAGATAACGTAACGAGTGCTTGCCTTTGCTTACAGTGTTGTACCTTTCCCTCTGTCGGCGTATGTGGCGCCATAGGCTACCATAAGACGAATATCGCCGGTAACACTCTCGGCAGACATATGTGAGTTCTCGCTCAACAGTAAAATTTCCGTTCATCATATCCTCCTCCTCTTCCTCTTCCTCCTCCTCCTCTTCCTCCTCCTCTTCCACTTCCTCCACTTCCGCCTCTTCCTTCTCCTCCTCCTCTTCCTCCTCCTCTTCCACTTCCGCCACTTCCTCCTCCTCTTCCACTTCCTCCACTTCCGCCTCTTCCTTTCGCTCTTCTCGTTCTTTGATCTTGGTTGCTTCTATTTCTTCTTGATTGTTCTCAGTTCGCATCATCTGAGCCCCCTCCTCTTCTTCGTCATTCTCTTGCGGCTCCATTATCTCGTCTGCTATCATAACTCGCACCTCTACCTCCACATACCCAGTTTGTTCTGCCATATTCTTGTTACTCCGATAGTCAACACAACACGATCAGCTCCTCTTGCCTGCCTCATCTCTTCGGCAAGAATGTGTGCGTCCATCATCATGCCACTTTCCTGGCCAATATTGAACCTTGGAGTAAGGTATTATCCTGCCCAATCATAAACTGCCATCATCTTACAATCGGGGAAATTGATACTGTTTTTTACCCACCATAGGATGGTGAATTTGAAGAGCGACAGAAGCAGATGGCTTGCTTGTTGCAGTGACTCATTTTGTTGAAAATCACATATCTCTGTCTAAAGTGTTTTAGGCCGAGGATCTTCTCTGGCTTTCTGCGCTGCTAGTGACTCTTCATAAACCTTATTTAATAGCCAGTCGCTGCTCAGATGATGCAATAAGGATAGTACATACCCTTTCACTTTGGTCCATTTCAGACAAGGATTGTGCCAGTGCTCTCTTAGAAATCCACAGTTGCTTTACTAGTAATTGCTCAATTACAATTAGGGACGGTAAGGGGGTTTTCCAGTATTTCATTTCTCATGATTCATACATGATTGATCTGAGATCAGAACCGCTGTTACCGAATCCCCTCAACAGTAATAGTTTCTTCTCTTGTCAAAAAAAAGTAAAGATGGTCAGAGCTAGTAATGTTCAGCAGTGAGGTTCACTAGATGTTCTTCTGGTTTATTATACCAGCTACTTTATGTAGTCAGTGCAAAAATACAAAGCTGTTTCTACTATATACCCAGGAGAAGAAAGGCTTATCAAATATTGATCATTTAATAACAGAAGAAAAATTGTTTACCTACAAGTTTTATGTTTCACATATCTATAAGTGTTTGCACAATTAGAGGACTTGAAGGCTAGTGGGACCCTTTGCTTCTACTCTCTTTGTCTGCCACACTGCTGATGACTTGGCAAGAACATCCCGTGTGAAACACAAGTCAAGAGCAGCATTGACGTATCCTGGCCAAGACTTGTAAGCAGCACAGTATGCTCGTTAGTATGCAAACCAGTACACCCCTTATCCTTCCATCAGTTCATCTAAACACAAAAAGAAACTATTGAAAAAATTAGCTATAGCTACAGCCATCACGATCAGATGAAAGCAGATAGTTTTTATATTTTCTTTTAAAGCTCGCAAGTGATACACTTGTTATCTTTAGAAAGATAAAACCAATATGGATGGTTGGCTTGACAAACATAACTTGCAGAATGCAATAACATACTGTGCATGTGAGAAACAGACACAAACACACTATTGAGGTACATACATAACAGTGATAGCTGGTACATATAAGATAAAGGAGGACAAAACAAGTATATTATCTACTCATAACTTACAATTATTACAGTCAAATGCAGACAGCTTTTTGTAAGGAGGCTGCAAGGTTCGTTCGAAGGTTGAAGACTAGTATATAAATGTATGGCCCAAAGGAAACCCCAAACCACAAATTACCTTGTACTCTGCTGCCAATGGCACATCGAGTACTCGAGGTATTAGCCTACAGTCCAGAACCTCTCCGGTTGTCTTTGCTTTTACTACAATAAATTATAACAAATAGGAACATTTAGTTGGTAAACATTAGTTGGGTAAACATTTTGAGATTTCAAATAACTATGAATGACATTAGTACACGCAGGAACAATGAGCTGGCAATTAAACAACACGTAGAAACAGCAGGGCATGACATCAACCCTAATTATAATTATGTAATTTACAACTGAAACAATCATTTAAAATGTTTTCACTTCGTCTTAAAACAAAAATACAGTGAATGAGAGTCAACCATTCCCAAGAATGTACTTGCTTTGTGTTACGTCCCTTGGAAACTAATTACTTGTGTATCAAACTTTTTCCTGTTTTAATACACTATGATGAAACCACAGAAGGTAGCCGAAAATTTAGTAGTGACAAACATTTAACTATAAAAACTTTTGAAACTTTTAGATCGGATACAAAAACCCCTTTAACCTTATTTTAAACACTTATCACCCAGATAGCATCCGACAATCTATTATTCCATGAAATTATTCAAATCATGATGCACAGGAAAGTTTTTTAGCTCTTCATGATTTATAAGAAATACCCATGCCAATATCCATTTATACTTAAAGGGTTCTCAATAAGTTTTACTACAAATATGTAACATTGTGAGTAAATTTACCCACAAGTAAAATCGAACACAGAAGGCACCTTGTGATAATTTCTGATTTTTACAGTGCCCATAGCATCTACTTGTTAAACCATCCCGCAACAGGTGCTACGGGTTCAACTGAGAACATTGCAAAGACATATTATTCTTACATGCACTATTGAACCTCTTGTGGACTTTTTGGCAACCTTGCCCTCAGTGCTTGATTCTCTGCCCTCGGCTCGTTCATGGTGGCTGGTGGTTCTTCAGAGGCTATCGTGTCATCATTGCTCTCATGACCATTGGTGCTAGCAGAATGAAAATGGGATCCCCTTCTAACAATCGCAGGGTGAGGCTGTTGAGGGACAATAACAGGTGAAAGGACCAAGGCTTTTCTGGCTGTTAGGGCAGTTTGGGATGGATGCTTGCTGTCTGATGGCAACTGTAATGAGTGGAGTGAAATATGGCTGTGGTGTGGCAGGTTGTGGCGTGGTCCAGGTAGGGTTAATGTATAAGTATGTACATGTACTTTTGTAATTGAAATAGAAAAAATAGTTAATTTTGTTCTTGTATATGACAAGTGGATTCCGTTTTCTAAGTATCTGCCCACTTACAGAAACACAAGAGCTTAAAACGTTTTGAGAACTGCGGATGTTTAAGTTAGAACAGGGAGGGCCATAATCTTTTTTACAGCAAAAGATTTTTGTTAAAATTTCATTGCACATATAAAATCATGAATATGTGGTTGGAACCTGCTGCCTGTCCAGAAATTCCGGTTTAGGCCCAGAATTTTCTATAAAAACGTTAGCTGTGACGGAGATCACATAGAAGTTGAACGTTGTGTTGATGCATAGTGTGTAAGATGCTGAGGGCCGATTATTTAAACGAAGTCTAAAATCTAGCCCATGGCTATCTTTTGTTCAAAAGTGTTTCGACCAATAGATAACCATTGGGTAGAGTTTGAACTTCGTTTAAATAATCGGCCCTAAGGGTCCACAACAGAACCTTTTGATATCATGGAACTGGTATGGAAGACGAGTAGTACACATGGCATCTGGCCAAGCTGCAAAACATGTATAAACGATTCTTCATCATTGTCAACATCTTGGTTTGCCATCAACATCAATCTGTATAGTTTGTCTTTTCGTGCCTCTAAACCTGTAGGTATACCCTTTTCCTGCCTTTCCTTCTCATTTCCTTGTTTTCTCATATTATATATCGGTACCCAATCATGAGGTGAGTTGGCACTCCTGTCCCAAGCAGTGGTTGCCATAGCCTTCATGGGTTTCGCCTTCAGACTTGCCTCTTTAAGTTTGTTCTTTGTGTCACATTGGTCTGCAGAAATGGCACCGTCTTGACCTTCTTGTTCCCATGTCAACAATATAAAACGTTTGCGTTTTTCCAGTGAAGTTGTACTGCAGCAGTGCTATCCTGCCAGTGATATTGCCTTGCCTGTCTTTAGCGTTAGATACAATCTGGCGAAACTCATTACAAGACTTGCTGGTGTGGTGTCCCCTTCCCAAGTACACAACATCTGTTTTATCCCTTTCGATATATTGTCATTTGATTAATGTTATTGTAAGGTTCCCCTGCGAGTCTCTGGGCGCGAAATGACCAATTGTGTAAACCTCTTGGTGAATAGGCTTCATTGTCATTTTGGGGATGGTCTTCAGTACGAACACTCGATGTCTGCATTAGAAAACTTAGATTGTCTCGGTCTTGCATTGGCTGTTTACTGCACAGGTAGCTCTCACTGTATGTCTTAAGTAAGATATTTTGTTTTGGTTTTGGAATGCTATTCAGTAGTTCTAATTGAACAGAAGATCGCCGTCAAGGTTACGATGACTGAATGTTTATGTTATTTTTTGGTGTAGACCCTGAGCTAGAAGTAGTGGTTAGATTTATCGTTTTATTTGGTCAGTTGGACCTGTTTTAATAGGAAGTGAATTAAATTTGACTTGTGTTCCGACTACTGGGTACTGCTTTATTATGTGACTTTACACTAGGCTCCTAAATAAAATGTAGGAGCCACTAAGTTTTACTTTGCATGAAAAATGTGTGTAAAGGCCTAAGTAAAATATCAAGATGTTTTTCTTGGCATATCATCAACGTCGGCAAATTGAAAGGATTCAAGTAAAATTTAACTACAGGAAAAACCCGACTTAGGATCCTCTTGGCGATCTAAAACAAAGAGCCCAATTAAATCTGACAAGTTTCGTCTATTGTGGGAACTTTAAACAAAGAGCCCAATTACATCTGACAAGTTTAGTCTATTGTGGGCCAATTCAGATTATTCTGAAGTGCATGGAGCGAGACGAGCTGCACGGGGAAATGTACCAACCTGGGCTGTTGTGCTCCGTTGAACCTGTCAATTTTTGAAACCTGACAATTCTTTATTAGCGTAAGTAAACTTTGGTATCTGTATTTATTTGTGTGTAAAGTGCTAAGAAAAGAAATTTTACTTGACTTGAAATTTTGCTTAGCAATCTTGGGATCTAGTGTAAAGTCGCCTAATGTCTTTGGGAGAAAACTAACAAGTCCTTGGTACTGCCAGGGCACTTTGTGTGTCGTTCATGACTTTCGTGTCTCCGACTGCCATCTTGGCCACATGTAAATATTATAGCAGTTGGGGAAACCCCAAATGATGCAAAGTGCATCACATATCATGAAATAATTTAAGGGGCTCTGAGGACTGAGTTCAAAATAGGAGATTATTATATTATTATACAAAACATTTTGCAAATTTCACTTTTTATTTTTGTTAATCGAGGAGGTCCAGACGTCATGGATATGTTAAATAACATTTCTATCTAAAACAAACAAATGTAATAATGACGGTCAGCGTGTGGTGTTTATTCATAGAAACTCAATTTAAATGACAGTGCTTAGCGAAATTTGAGCTACGAAAAAGACCCTGAAATTGCAAGACTGCTCCTAATATAGCACATTTTTATGTTTCCAGGCCTTGCAATAAAATGACAATCAAAATCTTGTGCGAATTTAATTTTTACTCACCTTCTGCATGAGCGTGCACGATTAGTACGTTTTTCTTCTTTCAGTAATCAACAGTGCACGGTTTCATTCTCGATTCCTGCTACTTCTTTTGCCCCATCAGCCAACACACTGATGTACTTGGCATTGTTGACATAATTCGGTAAATCTGCCTTAAATACATTTTCGATCGTGTACACAAGTTTTGAACAAGACTTGTCATTGGCGTAGGTCAAATTGACATCAACGCCATTCTTTTTCTGCAGTTTGATGAGCTCAATGGCAGTTCTTCTTTAACCACACCGTAGGCAGTGTTTATTTTATGTTCGTTTCTTTGCATTGTGCTTCTTCACTTTATTTGTTCCCCGTACAAGCTCCATCCGATGGCACTTTGTGCTACTGGTTTCTGCCTTTCTAATGTTGCTTGAAGTGCTCAAAGGTGCCCGTTAGTCTTCTCGTGGATCTTTATAGTTTCACTTTTGAACAAGTTACATCCTTTAAGGAAATATATTCATCCAGCTAAATCCGGTTACTTGCAACAAATTGAACAAGTCATCAAATTATGGCAATGTAGCACTCTAAAACAATTTCAGTGTTTGGGCCTCAACTTCCTCGCTTGGGAGGTTGTTCCACATCCTTATCACTCGCGGATAGAAGGAGTAACTATAAGTGAGAACGTTTGGCCTGATTTGTTGGTAAGATTGTGTTTGTGAGAGGTGTTATGTCCTGATCAGGACAAATACATAAATAGACTAAGAGGAAGGACCGCAAAAAAATGGAATCGTAGCACACCCCCCACATACTCGGTTCGATACCATAAAATGATAGTACCATACCAGCAGAACATTTTAAGGTATGACGTACTGAAGGAATGATGGGACATCACTGTCAACGAGGTCAATGACGGGTTTCGCACGGCCGCCATTTTGGTTGTCCGATGGCCACGCGTGGCTGGAGCGATCTCCCTAGCTATACACAATTTCTTTCTCTTTCTCATGCTGTTCAGAACCATCAGCTGAAAACTTAGGAAGAAAGCAGCCTTTCACATCCTCTACTGTTACCTCTATATGTATTAAGTTCATAATGTCATCACTGGGCAATTGAAGCAACAGATCTAGAACTCCAAATGAAGCTAAACCCTTTTTAAAGCTATTATTTCCTCAGTTACCCTACTTAGCATAATATGTTTCACACATGAATTCACAAGCTCTTTTTGCCCTTTAGCATTACATTACATTACATTTATGATAACCCATAGCAAGACTTTCAGGGAAAGCACTGACAGCTTCGGAAAATGATTCTGCATCACTACAAGACCAAATGTTCTTTAATTCGGCTACAAATTCACATTCTTCTGGAACTTCATCCAAGTATGGCTCCTGAGGGATGTCCAATACATAGTTTGCCAGCATTGGAGTGAAGAAATGAGGCCCTGGGCAACCATTTAAAAGTGCTATAGCAACAAAGCTTCTAGGTTGTGCCTAAAAGTTATATTGGGATATGTACCCCTGAGTAGCATTGTATAGTTTCCAAAGTCACGAAAAAAACTCGGAAAAGGACTCCCTGGTTACTTCTCCTGTATCACAATACTGTGCATAATTGTGTATGTATTCCTAAGCAATTCTAAAGATGATGCCTGGATGGCATCAAAATCTTCTTGATGTGTAGTCAACCAAGCCTCCAAAACCGATTCTGGCTCGCTGGGAGGTTCTCCAGGCACTGTTTGTTGTTTTATCTTGGCTGCCATTCGGGAGAAAAATGAAGCCACTTGTTGGGCAGACAGAAACTCGGACACTTTAACAGGTGCTCACGATAAGATAAGATAAGATAAGATAATAACTTTATTAATGTGTCAAGCCATTCTAGCTGGGGAAGACCCTTACTAATTAGGGGACACAAAGAAAATTACAAATTGACAAAAAGAATAAATATAGATATTAAAATACGCTATCTAAAACGTCTAAACTATCTAAATATATAATACATACACATATACACATACACATCTGACACATACACATGCACACACACATACACATACACATCTGACACATACATACACACACATACACGCACACGCACACATACACACACACACATACACACACACACATACACATACGAACATACACATACATGTACATGTACATATACATATATAGACATACACATACAAATATAAATGTGCACCCATACACATGTATACTCATACTCATAAATATACACATATGCATACACATACATACACATACATACAAACATGCACACACTCATACACATACGTGACATAACATATACACATATGCATACACATACACGTACAAATATGCATACCCATTCCCATACACGTACAAACTCGTGCCTTTAGTTTGTAACTGACTTTTTATTAATATAGTTGATTGTAAGTGGGTATGTTTTCGCGTTACTACCAGAATTGTGTCACACAGAGTAAATTATGAAAGGGAAATTTAAAAAAAACATGTTATAATTCAATCTAGACTATTCACAATTCTCTCACTATGTTTACAATATAATTGTCTACTATGTCTCCATTGATTTTCTTTCAATGTAAACACCATTTTCCTCTTATTAGAGTGAGATCTGAAGGAGTACCCGCTTGTTTCTGCTCTGGTTATAACAAACAGGGCGAAGCAGTGATCAAATTGATTTCCGACCGCTCTCTGCCACCCACTGAAAATATATCAGGCCAGACAGTATGATATCTCTAGTAATTTAGAGCAATGATAAGTCTTTCCTAGACTTGCTAGTACTAGCTGACAATTCTGACGTTAATGCGACATTTATGTGCCCTTCGGGACAAGCTAGGACACGGTCAAGAAGAATATTAAACAACATGCCTAGCAGTAAGGTGGAAAAAACGATAACTTATTTGTATAATGTTAGCATGACTGATGAAAGTAATTACGGGTCAGACTATGAGGCAAATTATATTTGAATACAAGTTTACTGATTCTGGAATAATAATACTGTGCCGATATATTAAAGCATGGAATGAGTCCTGTAATCCTTCGTCACTAACTTGTTGCGGTAAAATTCCGCACTTGTGGTTTCCTAGTTGTCATTATTAATCTTACTTTATTTACACATCTTTCGTTTTCTTATTTATTTCCTTTTAATACAAGCCAAAGAAATAACCGAATGGCAGGTATTAATTTCAACTATGGCTGTTTGTTTACTGACACGCATATAGCATCCTGCCGTGTTAATTATATCGAAGTTCTGGGTCGGGCTCTACGACATCATTTTTAGTTATTACAAATAATTGACCAATACCTAGAAAATAGAGGGAAGAAACTGCGTTCTTCTTTTTCTGGCAGTCCGTTCTATATCTACTATTTTAAGACTCTATCTTCTAAGTGCAAGAATTCTCACTAAAGTCTCGAAGACTAGGTAAGTTGGTGAAGTTAAAATCGCATAGCAAGGCATTATTATATACAAACCATGTATGCTTCCTTGAATGCGGATCTGTGTTGTTATGTCATATCAGTTTATAAACCGCCCATTTTGTGTGCTGATGGAAAAAATGTACCTTAAACTTGCTCAGCCACAGTTTGAAAAATAAGAAAGAAAGAAAGAAAGAAAGAAAGAAACGGTTAGAGAAGCGTTCTAAATGATCAACGTTTAGTATATGATGCTATATTTAAACTCACGAGCGACAGTTCTTTGAAAGCATTGATAATTTCTCAGTATTGTTTCGCATCGCATCCTAACAATTCTAGGAAAATAAATTGCACTTTTCACCAAATTAAGAACAGTTTCGTTCCATGCATCTTAATATTTTAAAATTTCCGATTATCAACTAAGTCTAACAAACATTACATAAAAATATTTCAGTGAGGATTATGTCTATAGGACGAAAATGTTTGTGACATCAAGTTGTTGTTTTTTCCCCAATACTTATTTTTCTTACGGTGTGCTATGCGACACAGTTTTGCGGCTCGGGTGTGTACTTAGCCGGTTTTTGCTGCCACCGAGTGTAACTATGATTAGCTATGAGAACAGGAACATTTTGCGGTTTTGGTGTAAATGTTTTGTGTAACTTTTTTTCCGTAACTTTACTTATTTTAACTTTCTGGTTTTGAATAGCAATCTGTGTGATTGGTCATGGCAGTTGCAATATCTGAAGACACATTTGATTGGCTGTCAGTCAGTGTGAGATGTTTTGATTCACGACTTGTCCACCGTTGATCCAAGGGAGGATTTAACCGCTTCAGTGGAGGCGTATTTTCTCATTACACGGGAATATCTTCAAGGCGGTTCACACGTTTGAAGATTGAAATGTCGATCAAAACTGGGAAACGTTTTAGGGCGAAAGCTTTCGAACCTAAACTTAACATAAAATATTATATTTAACTTCACATTCCTTTATATTCTCAAGTCGCTTTTAATACTATTTAAATAATAACATTATTTGATATCTAGTAGTAATTGTTTTAGTCTTAAGAGATTTTGATATTTTCATCAAGTGTAAGATATTTTATGGTATATCGAAAATTGAAGTCAATGCATTGACCGCCGGTCAAATTCCATAGATTTATAATTATATTTACTGACTGGAAACTAGTTGGCCTTCTTCAGAAGCAATAATGAAGTAAATCTCTACACAACAAATAGTGCTAATTTAGAATGTTTCTAATCCGATCAATGTGGAAAGGATTTGCCTTACAAATTACCCTTTAAATTTGCTTGGGTGCCTATGTCAATATTTATTGTATTTATTTTGTCAGACTAGAAACCGCAAAGATATAATTGTATGCCTATACAGTTCTAACAGCCCAGAATAGCTAATTTATGATAGCTCCAATTGGTGGTTGCTACCATTTTCTCTGTACATTTACTAATTCTATATATAGCTCCTGAGAAATTGATTCTATACCTTAAAAAAGATAGATGGATGTGACGGACTTCATACTGTACAGCGGGACGTAGCTAGGAGTCGTATCATTTATATCCTTGGAAAGCTGCGAAGCACAACCAAAGCTGGTGTTAGACGCCCCTTAACTAATACATTATTCGTTCATGGAGAAAAGTTTGGATTCATTTTCTAATATACATCCTTAGGTCAGTCTTCAGACTTTTATCACTGATGGAGAATGTGTCTGTTTTGCTAGTATAGTATCCTCGGATACATCAATACCGGCTATTTTTTCTTATATAGAAATGTTTTAAGCTCATTCTGTAGAACGTACTTTTATCAGTAACTTATGTTATTCAGTAGATGCTAACTACAGTTTGTTGCAACTAAGTATCTGGAGAAAAGCAGGGATAGGGTGCCTTATCCGATTTCGGATATATTTTAAACAAAATGTAAAAAATTACTGAAACATACTTTTTTCTAGGAAGAACTAAGGCTCGTTTTGCAAGAGTTGCCTAGAATCGTCCATACAAGCTTGCACCTTTTGTCCTGAAGGCGAGGTATGTGTTTTATTCAATATATAAAACGGGGAATTGAAATGTTTTGATGATAGTTTTAGGTCATACTTGAATGTTCCAATCTTGGTCGCACCAATGCGTTATGTACATCTAGCAGGTAAAGTGAGCGCGATTTATGTTAATAGGGAGTTTTTAAACTGACGTTGACGTTTCCTGGCAAACGGCAAGGATAGTCACGTATTCAAAAAACCTGTCTACCTAGACTGCAGAACAGTCCCTTTCGTTCGGAAATTCTGATTTTCAAACTTTTAGCGATGAAAGGAACTGTTTTGCAGTCAAAGTAAACGGCCAGCACGATAAAGTTTTGTTCACATTTCCCATCTTGCCGGGAGACGTGAAACGTGGAGCTTAAACTCCGTATTACATGGCGCCTCCTTCACTAACTGTTCGCGGCGCTTAAGGGACCTGCGACGTCAAGAAATCGGCTGTTACTAAGGTAATTATAATAATGAAGAAAGATCCCCAACGACCAACAATCACCACGAGGAGAACGGACGTGATATTTCAAATTTATTAAAACAATAATGGGGCCTTGCACGAACGTGGAAGGAGAACAAAGTTGACTGCAATTTATTTCTAAGAAAATTTGT
>JAOCZQ021121836.1:0-13562 GCA_025434785.2 Epizoanthus fatuus | reverse complement strand
AGGAGGAAATGAGGGGGGATATTTATTTTTTTGTACTCCAGAAGGGGGGATATTAATTTTCAGGGCAATTTTTAGGGGGGATGTTTATTTTTTAGACATCAACCAAGCCAACTTTCCGAGTCTCAGGAATGCAGGAAAATGGCATCTTAGAGATTCAAATCTCAAAATTTTCCGGGGACGTACATGCCCCCAGACCCTAGTCTACTAAGTAGTTGTCAATTATTACGTACAAACAAGAAAAAGATGTTTCAAATTTTGTTTTTTCAATTTTGTAAATATAGTCAGAACAGGGCAGGCGGAGCGGGAGCGGGGGGCCATAGCCCCCAATTCTTAGGTCAAGTACAGATTTAGGATGAAATTAATTCCTGTTTGACCAAAACATTATGTAAAAACACTCCCAAAATGCAGGTGTTTCAGAGAGCGTAGTTTCTCAAAATTTCCTGGGGGATCATGACCCCAGACCTCCTAGTAGCTCGCGCCGTTGGCGTTTACATACAGTTTCAACCATGGCCCATCCAATGCCAGACACCTTCCGCCGGATGTGCAAAAGTGCACTCAAATTGCGAGAAATGCCATATAAGAGACCTTCAAAATAAAACATTTTCCGGGGGACCATGCCCCCAGACCCCCCTTACAACTCACACCTTCGGCACTCATTTTATCTATTAACAATATACATATATACTTTTAATTGTGCCCCCTCCCCTCTTCAAAATGTATAGGTCCGTCCTTGAAAAAAGCTGGCCTGTGTATATCTTAGCCCACAAACTGCAGGGTAGTTTCCCTAAACAAATGTCTGTGGATACCGAAAATGATGCATGCAGACAGTGACTCTTATCATGATGAGGATGAAAACAGTGATGGTGGTACTGGCTGCATTTGGATAATCAGATGCAGAGGGGGATTCTTCCACAACATTAAACCTGCATAATTTTGAACTTGCAACAAGAACTGGGAGAAGACCAACAACCTGTTACAGCTGCAATGGAGAAGACTGGCTGCAGTAAAAGAACAGTGTCAGACTCAGACTTATTGAAACACTTGTTTAAAAATTACTTTGAAAGAAGCAAAGTTGTTGTCAATGCTTTAAAGGACAACCATCAACTGAGTCTCCTCTCAAAAACTGAAAAAAGAAGCATGCTTTAACATTTAGTTGAGGCTGTTTTCTGAAGTACAGCTTTTAGGGGGGATACAAAATTTTCCAAGCAGGTAGGGGGGGATGCATAATTTTGTAGCATTTTTAGGGGGGGATTTAAAAAATTCAGTACTCTTTATGCAATTTCCTCCTCCCCCCTCCTGGTTTTTAATGAATGCAGCCTTATATTTGGTCAAAGAGCTTTTTCGCTATATTTTTCTGGGGGACCTTATATTCGGGAGGGGGAGGCTTATTCATGGACAAAATTTTGCATTTCAAAACAAACTAGCGAGTTTCAAAGAATTGTAATTTTTTTTCAAGTACTCTGCTCACAATCAGTCTCGTACTGATTTTGTCTTTGTTTCAACGTGCTTGTAGTTGATACTACGGATATTGCAATTATGATTTTATAAGTACCGGTATTAACCATAAAACTGAATGACAGTAAATATTTTACAAACAAATGAGCTATTATACTGTACGGAGTTTGCAGTACATACTTTATAATTGTCTATAAAATATAAAGTAATCCCAAATATAACCCCCGGGGCTTATATCCGGGGGCTTATACACAGGAGTTTTCAATTTCAAAAGTTTGTTCCTAAACGCCCCAAGGCTTACCGGTATTTTTTTTTGGGAGGGGGGGTGGGGGGCTTATATACCGCAGTTTATGGTATGCCAATCCTTTGTGGGAAGTGTAAATTTCTAGTCCCTGACCCCTAGCCCTCCTCTACCTAGGTAACAAAGTCATTGAACAGTACCAATACTTTTATTTTATTAGTACAAATCAGAGTGAATACCATTATCATTTTTAAAATAACCATTTATTATTTCATAACCATGCACATATCAAAGTTATCCCGAGGAGATGGGGGCAGGGGTGGGGGGGGGTGGTTGCTTGGGTGGGATTGTGACATTTTGCTCAAGATTTTTGTCAAAAGCCACTCCCGCATGAGGGGTTTGCTGTACCGGTAAATAAATAAATAAACATGTCTTGCCAAAATTGTCATATATTTGAGGCAGCCATTTTCTGTCAAAAGCCACTCCCCTCAGGATGAAGAAGCAGTCAACATCCCCGTCCCACCCACCCCCTCCCCTCCCTGACCCAGGATAACATTAATAGGTGCATTAAGTCAACATAACTTATGCAACAATCCCTAACTCAATATTAAGAATAATGTATATGAAAAAATATTCTTAGATCAGTCTACACCAAAATTGAATTATAGCTATTTTTAATTAGTCTTTAGTTATTTCAATAAATGTATTCTTCTTTTCATTTTATTATACATTATTTCTGATCAAAATTCCAGAATCGCTACCTGGATACTGATCTCCACAAGCGGGAGGTCCAGAGTAAAATGCTCAATACACCTGTGAAGTACTATATTGTTTACAGGGTGCAAAAATACACCAGTCTTTTGTTTTCGTTTTTTAAGGGGTGGGTTGGTGTGGGAAGGTGTATTACCATATATTTTTTTTAAATCAAAACTCTTTCAAAAAGCTCTAATATCCCATTGCTGCTAACTGCTGTGTCCAAATAAACTACAGTACTGTTGGACCTCCCATCATGAAAACAGCCAAGATAGGGAACTGGGTTAAAACAAAACTGTGACTAACCATCTTGTGGCTAGGAAACTAACAAACATGAACTGTTTCATTATGCAACCCAAAATAATAGTGTAATATTCCTTTCTGTTTTATGGAACTGACACCATAAAGTTTTGTGTTTGGTGAAGTGGAAAGTAGTGTCACCACCATAAACCAGAAAACAAATGTTTCACATTAAAATGATATAAACTACTGTGATTGAAATTGGTCATTAAAATAATTTGAACATATGAACCTAGACGTAAATAAAATAAATACCATAAAAGTAATAGCACTGAGCATGGATCTCTCTTTTCATGTATTAAACATACAATTTGTGACTCTTGTGCTACTTTATCCATCATTGTCTCCATCAAAATATACATATTATGCTTGTATTGTTCAACAAGTATATTTGCTCGTATTAAAATAGTGCAGATGAATACACACTAGATTAATTTGAGCCATAACCTCCAGAAGGGAGGGGGAGGGGGGCAACCCCTCTGCAACGATGCTCCACCCTTTCGTGACTGACTGCATCTAGAATCTTCATAATCCTTTGCCTGACTCTTTGTTTGGTACATCAAAAATATTCAAAATTATTTCTCATCATTCTTGGAACTACCAGCCACACTCTCTGATTTAAAGCTTTAAAATTAATACTGTCCATTGAGAAAAGTGAACATTGCAACAAAGTGAACATTACAAACACCAAGAGCAACATACACCTGACCTTCCATAGATAGAAACCTGAACTGAAGCATTAGCCTTTAAAGCCCATTGCAGACCTTTGCGACAGCGTGCAATTGCAATCAAAAATTGCATCTAATTGCACCGTGTGCAGTGGTACATGTATGTGATGCAATTTCAAATGCATGAAACAAAATTGCATGGATCAAATCTGTTTAATATTTGTTGCAGTTGTGAACATTGTGTTGTCACAAAGGTCTGTGGCAGGCTTAAGATATCCAAAAGGCTTTAATACACTTGTATCTTTCACTCTAATTGCTATATCTTCTTTCCAAAGTTCAAAAGACTAAAACGACAATAATATAACTTGAATATAATATATAGTATCGTTTGGTGCCTGGGAACGAGCGAGTAAATGTTAGCGAGTAAATGTTCCACAAAATTTCGTCAAAATGCATGTCTGATAATTGTACAGCATTACATATACATACAAAATAGTTTTGAGTATGATGCCATAGTTTGCTAAATAAAAAATTGCAAATATTTGAATGTTTGATCGAAGACAGTTTTGCTTGCAGGTACAACTTCCCAAAGGGCATAGTGATAGTCCATGGCATCACTCTACTATCGTTGCAACTGAAGTACTACAGTGGATAACTGTAGTACAGTGGAGTATCAACATTTGTAGTACTAATATAACCCAAACCTGAACTTTAGTACATCCACAACTTGCAATGGGAGTTCCGGGGGAATCACCACTTGACGGTTAGGGAAATTAGGAAAGTTCCTCCGCACACAGTCCAGAGACATGTGGTAGTAGCGGTTGCTCTTTCTTCCCAAACGCCAGTTGTTGTTGGCATGATCGAAGTACCAGTCACTTTCTGGTCTCACCAGTACATACTGGAAATCGGGGGGCTGCGCAGGCAAGAACTGCTGCTTGCATCCATAACATTTCTTTACGTTGCTCCAAATGGTTCCAACTGAGTATGCTGTGTGCTGAACTGGCATCCTTGGTTTTGGTCCTCTTGAACCTTGTTGTTGAGGAAGAACTCCGCCGAACATATGGAACTCTGGAACCATTGGGCCGACTTGATTATGCTGTGCAAAATCTGGGCCAACTGGATTTGCAGGATTGAGATGGGGATTGGAGCTCCTTCCATAATGCTGGAAACCAGTTCCTACGGTGTCAAGATGGGCAGTTGTGGAGCAGCTAGATGTCTGCTGAAAACTATGTCTCATGGTGTCGAACTGACTGCTGAGGCTGCTGACACTGGTTCCCGCTTCAGCTGGTGAATGAAGATAGCTTGTAGAATCATGAACAACGCTGGAGCAGCTTGGATACTGCTGGATCGGACTTTCATCGCTCAGAAGTTCCGATAAAAATGAAAATGGAAAGTCAGTGTTTGTAGTTGGCTTGGGTCCTAACACATCCCGACAAGAAACAACCACATCTGCTGATGGCATTGGGCCCTTTACGCGCTTATGCTGGCTCTTCTTCCGTCCGACATTTGGATCTTGCTTTCCCGCAAGATTGATCGATGTTAGGTTTAGGTTGCTCTTCTTGTGACAGTCAAGATACTTTGACAGTAGCCCTTCTCTTTCTGCCACAGCAACAGCATGTGAACACAGAGTCAGGGACTTGAAGCCAGGGCAGGAACATTTCAGAACTGTGCTCACACCACATTTGACTTTGTGATAGTCATCAGGGTTGGACTCACTGACTACTAAGAATGAACGGCCTTCCGCCACTCCCTTGCCCAGTGATGGAGCTGGCTGAATCGCATCACTTGTCTTGACAATTGCAGCAGCTTTCTGCCAAATGTGGCCGAGTACCACATTATCCAGGGGACTCTCCAGCGTCTCCCAAGACACGGACAGTGTAGTCGTATTCCTGGGTGGCAAATGGATGTTGCTACTGCTCGCCCCTTCCAACACCTCGGCCATTGTCATCCCTCTCAGCCTGTTCACGTACGAATTCCTCTGCTTTTCCGTCATCTGAAACCACTTATCTGTTGAAAGTGCAAGGTGTGCATACTTCATCCTGTACTCTCCACGTCCTGTTATAGCCAGTATGAACTCATCATCATAATCTTTCCTCAGCTGCTTCATGTCGCTGACAAACTTGGGAAGAGACACTTCAATGTAGTTTTCTTTGTGCTTGATGACATGGTTGTTACTCTCTGAGGCATGAGTGTAGAATTTCTTTGGCGGATAGCCCAGCCCAGCAGATGTTCTCACTGTGGCAATCATTGTCTGCTTCATCACTGACGTATTGGAGTCAAACCAGCGCACAAAGCTTGCTGATTTCGTCTCCCACTCATCTCTCACAGAGGCATAAAGTGTATCAAATAGTTCTGAAGAGTCAGCGTCAAGCATGCCCTCGTGGTAAACACCATCTCCGGTGTTATATCCAAAGATCTGGTTCAGGATTTTGTTTCTATCCTCCAGCTCGAGGGACTTAAGATGATCTTTGGCATTGCTTCGGAAGTGGCTCATACATCTTAAATTTATCGCTGATGGAAACCCTTCTGTAAGGGACTGTACAAGAGGCTTCTCACCATCCGTTCCGAAGGCCTTAAGGTCTTCCTTAAGTCCGGGACAGTTCTTTTGTAAACAGTAAACAAAATCACTGAATACACTCTTTGTCAAGTGCTGGCTAATTAGCATTGGTCCAAGACAGATTGGATGTTCTTGAGTTCTTTTGGATATCAGCAGAAGATCTTGGTGGGTTACTGGGGTAACACTATACCTCCCAATGTTAAATGTTGGGTCAACTGTTAGAATGCTTGATAGTAATTCGGAAGTACAGTACGATTTGAGGTTCTGAAATTGAGTGCTGCTACCGAGAACCACAAACAGTGGGTTAGGGTGCGACTGAATACTTCTTATGAATGTTTGTGATCCATCCCCAAAGCGCTCTTCATTGGCCATTGCTAGTAGATTTACAAGGCTATCTGTTGAATGTTGTATCTGTACAGGGCTGGACCTTGACTGATTCATATTATATGCTTGTTTGCGATTCCTGGGGATTGCGCCGGCGCTTTGGCTTTGAATCACACCTCCCAGATCTCGTCTGGTTTTCTGAACAGCCTCTTTGGGTTGGGTATTATGTAGGTGGTCTTCAACAGTACTTTTGTTGATTCCCGTGTCCTCTGATATGGCTCTCTGTTCTTCTTGCTGTTGGCATGGGGCTTTAGTACGAAGCTGTGTTCACCCGCCTTGAAGTTATACTGCATGAGGGCCACATTTTCCAGGATCTCTCCAGATGGCATTTGGCAGTATGAAATGGCTCGTTTGAAATCTGGGGATGAGCTACAACGCTTGTATTTTTTTGTTAAGTAGTAGTAGTCTCCTGGAACCTTTGATCTTGCAATTTGTTTGCATCTCTGAACCACACTGTCTTCAAATTGCAGATCAAAAGTTTCAGTTCGTGTACCAACTTGTTCATACGATCCATTATCATCAGCCTCAAGATATTCCAACGAGACGCACCTCAAGTCCACAAGAAAGGAAGCGTTAATCTGGACTCTACTGGGTGGCTGCTGGCAGAGTACACTATTCAGATGGTCTTTCGCAAGGATATTTAACACCTTCTCTGCCGAGAAACTGCTGGTGTTCCCTCTGATGTAGATTGGGGAAGTCCCAGAAAACTCCACTTCCTCAGGGTCACTGAAAATGATATTACTATTAGGTTACTTATTGACCATCAAACAAATTAGAATTACTTCAATGGGCAAAAAATCATATCAAGACATTCCGACATCAAATGTCAATGGTAAAACAACAACGATAACAATGAATAAATGCAAAAAAATAACCCCAGGAATTATATTCTCATATTTATCCGAGAGCTTATATTCCAGGGGTTGCACTGTCGAATTTGTTACATCCAATGTAGGATTAACTTCATATGCAGACTTTCCTCACTTATCTTCAATCTTCAATTGATGGGCGGTTGGATGGTTGAGTTGTACGTGTAGGGCAGTGAAGAGACCATCCAAAACTTGATGTGGAACGACTATGCACTCTCGTCCGGGAGTTAGAGGTTTGTTGCATTTGACTACTAGGAGGCCATCGTTGGCAATTGTTACCACATTTAGGTACTGCTTGATGTCCTTCACGTTGGTGGTTTTCCTGGACAGACGGGTACCCTGTTTGAGATATGCATGTGTTCGGCGTAGGTCTACACAGTCTGACTGAATTGATAGCCATGCGGCTCTGCTGGTGAAGGGTAGTGAGGCTCTACCAGATAGGGTGTCTGCAGTGGTGGTGTGGCGGATTACCGAGGACTGGGCTTGGTTGATGAAGTTGCATACCTGGCATGCCATGTCTTCACACTCTGGGGCATTGCGGCTGGCGAAGTCTGAAGGGAGTATTGCTGATCCCGATACGTGTCGTACTGAAGCTTGGTAACGACTAACCGTGGACAGGAATGTTGTGACGCGAGGACTTGCGGAGAACTCGCCTCTACACAGCTTCTCGTAGGCCTGGACGCAAGGTTTGCTATCAGTAAGGATGCATGCTTTCTTGGAGGACTGTATGATATACGGGGCAAAGTGTTTGGTTGCAGAAGCAATTGCTAAAGCCTCAACTTCGCATGGTAGCCATGATGACTGATGACCCCTTAACTTTGCGCTAAAGTAACCGGCAAGGAGGAGTTTTTCTGAACGGGTGACGTACATAGTAGCTCCTATTCCAGGCTTTCTCAAGGCTCCATCGGTGACGATCCATAATTGGTCATTTGGCCTGGGCAGGGTGATGGTGCGGTTTGTGGAGAGGGCCTTCTTTGCCGTGTTAAACGTGGCGAGTAGATCGTCACTCCAAGAGATGGAGTCAGCAGAGGGACGCCCGGCGATAGCATCATCAAGAGGGGCTAATATTGAGGAACAGCCGGGAATAACGCGGGCTAAGACTTTATACGCGCCAATGAAGGATTTCATCCCGCGGACCTTCTCAGGAGGAGCACATGACGCCAGGGCAGAGATGTGATGGTGGTCTCGTGCGTACTGGGGTAGGCGGCCTTTGCGCTGGGGAGGCTCAACTGGACCCATGTTAACCTTGGCCAGGAATGGGCCAGAGGCACCATTATAACCGTCTATCTCAGGGTCAAACACATTGTCGAACTGATATAGTACAGCGCGGAACTTGGCAGACATATCTGGGGATAGTAGGTTGTCTGGGTCAAGATTCACTCTGGTGGAATGGCTGTCGGCCTGAGGAATTTGGGGTCCGTTTCGGGGTGCAGGTGGTGCTATCAGTGGCTTGTCGGTTTTGTCAGGAACAAAGACTGGGCTTACTTGGCAGAAGTGATCGTATCGTTTCAGCACATGAGGATGATCAGAGAGGTTGGGGATGCGATTCTTGCCGGCGACACTCGAAACGATGTCTGGTGGAGGCCAAAGCTGGGAGGCCTCAGCAAATCGGGCGCTAGGGGCATCGACCCGTGGTTCGAGCGCATATTCGGTGTCTGCGGGTAAGTCATGGGGCAGTTCTACCTCTATAAATTCTCCTGGCCAGACGGTGGTGGATGTTGGTGGGGCTCGTAGCACTACGGCGCGTCGAACAGCTTTGTCGGCTGGTTTGTTGTTGCTGACGGAACCATAATGGTATGTGGAACCATTTCCAATTATTACCTGGCGGCGTGCGGGTCTAACAGTTATGTCGTTTGTTTCCATGAACGGTATTCCGGCAAGGATCTCGACGTCGAGGTGATCAACCACTAGGCCCTCGAAGTGGAACTGTTGTTTGTCACGCGTGAAGGTTATGCGTGTCTCACCACTGACTTCTAAGGGGGAATGCCCATCGGCTTGGCAAGCGGATTGAGAACTAGCCTTAATTTCTGCGCCTAACCTTTGTACGGTAGATGAACGAATCATATTGCAGGTAGCGCCACTGTCGATAGTGATGCGAGTAGGATGATGGTGGTGGAAAACATCTATGTACGGGGACTGACGTACTTGGACCATGCGGCTCGTTAATACTGGTTGGTCTGGTGTGGGGTCTGGGTTACTGTCAGGGAGGCTCTCGTCATCAGTGACGTCTTCTGTGTCAAAAATAGAAGCTATCTGTCTGGCTTTCGCCATGTATCTCCGGTCTTGGTCTGGGAGATAATTGCATTCGCTGAGAAAATGCTGGTCGACACGACCTGCCTGTTTACACAGGGGACATGACTTATCGCGCATGTTGGGTCTTCTGGCTTGCTTAGCGGGGGGTCGTTGAGAGGACCTGCCAAAGTTTGCTCTGCTGAAGGATGAGGCCTCGGTGCGCATGATTTTTGCCTCATCACTGGACGCGATTTCGTCTAGTAATGAGTTCAGAGCCTGTGATATTTCCGGCTTTATTGATGCGAGAGTGCGCGACCTGAGTTCTGTTCCGTAACGCTGTTTTACGAGCTTAGGGAGGGCAGGGTTTATGAGACGGAGCCAAGTTAAAACAACCATGTTTTCAAGGGTGGGGGAAAGTTCCTCATCTTCCGCTAGCATTTCACCATGATGGGTTACACTGCAATTGCTCCTAATTAAACTATCATCTACGAACGCCATTAATCGTTGGTATAAATCCTCTGGACGCTCGTTGGGTTCTAGCTTAATCTCGTCAAAATCAACAAAATGGGCGCCAGTAGCCTGAAAGCCAAAATGCAGGCGGATGGAGCTCCAAATAAATTCAACTGACGTACTTGACTTCACTATAGTATTACGAGAAATGATCGGGCAGTAGTTTGCAATTTGCCCGAGCATTAGTTCCAACATATTTGCCTTCTGCTGGGCGGTGCGCCGCTGGGCTTCTGGTACGGTGCTTCCATCATTCACAAAGCCCCTTAGGGGATCGGTTTTGGACTTTCTTTTCCAAGTAGCTCCTTCTACTAAAAGGGGAGCGAAATTGGCATCCAGCGATAGGGTATAGATCAAGTTTTGTCTCCAATTTTCAAAGGAGTTTATCGACTCTGTCTTAGTCAAACACCACTGCTTCGGTGCACGAACGGATGAGGCCATATCTTACCTGGAGGGCTGTCTGAGACGATTCACTCAGCTTGGGTTCGTGAAGAAGACTGCCACCACGCCAGTAGTTAATATGATAGCGGCCCAACGCCAACCAGGTAGTTAATATAAACTTGAGTAAACAACAAGTAGTCCATGCAAAGATGGCCGACCTCACACACGAGCAGGCCTGGCTCCTCAGTCTGGTATGATAACCGCTGACCCAACAGTAACAATAACAATATAAACATAGTGGCGCTGTGCTATGTGGTACCCAGTCAGTAAACCGGTGGACTCCAGATGCTGACTGGTTATAAACTGTGGACTGGGTTACAGTTTATAGGGTTAAGGGAAGTTTTATACCCCCTACCCAGTCTGCATCGGCAGTCTGCAGATTATACTGGCTGTGTAGTATCTTCTGGTAGACTTTTTCCTAAAGAAACTATAAATTTTAAGTCGATGAGTTGGACAAATAATGAGATATGAACCAAAAGTTGATATAGTTGTGACGGTTGACGATTTGAGTTGATGTTTCGAGCGCAAGCTGTGTCTACCTTGTTTGTCTTGCACATCCATGTTGCATCCTAGTTCAATCAGCAGCTTCAACTCTTCCATCGCGTAACTGCTATGAAAATTACGACACATGGAGGCTACATGGAGCGCTGTTTGCCCTAGTGAGTCCTCAGCATTGATATCAGCCCCAAGAGTTACAAGTCTTCTAATCATCTCGACATTTGAACAGTCCGTCTGTAGGTCAAACAGCCCTCTCTTCAACGAGTTTGATACGGCTTTGTGCAGAGCTGTTTGGCCAAGATTGTCTCTTTCATTTACATCTCCTCCGTTTTCACACAGTAAATTCACAATTTCAACATTGCTCTTTACGTTCCAAAATACAAGAGATGCGTGGTGAATTGGGGTACAGCCATTTTGGTCTGGCCGAATTTGAACCCCTGAATTCAACAACCTTCGTACTTCTGAAACTTTTCCGTCGCGTGCGACAGTTCTTAGACGTTCCTCGAGTAGCTTATCTGAATCTGCCCTTCCTCCCCTAATCTTAGGACTCTTAACTTTTCGTAACATTTTCCTGTAGAAAGCAAGTTTGGTTGCATCTACTACCGGTATTGTTTCGGATCTGTCTTCGTCCGCCATTTTGTTTTGTTTACTTGATACTTCTTGACCTTGTAGATCCCGCAGATCGCAGCATATATGACGTCCTGGGTTTGGTTGGTTTAACGCAGTTGCCGCTGGTCCAAGATCTCTAGAAAGGAACTTGTCGGCTTTATCGTGGTAGAAACTTGTTTGAGGCTGATCAACTCACTGATAATAAGCTTCACTTGTATTTTAAAGACTTGCGTTCGACTTGACAATGGACGAAGACAATGAAGGTCTTCTGTTGAATTTGGTTTCGACAACTGATGCTGTTGAAGTTTCGCGCTCTTCAAGTTCAAAGAAGAATTATTATGAACGAAAGAAGCAGAAACGATTGCAGGTGAGCGGATACAATGTAAAACGTAATACGCAGACATGATGTATTTGTTTCATTACGGATGGTTTTCATCGCAGCAAGATCCTGTCCTGTAATGGGACATTCACACTGCATATGTATTATGATATGTTTTATTCGCACTCCCTCCCCCGTAGAGGGAATCTGTTTTGCAATGTCCAAAGTCAAAGAATGTGGTTCCAATTATGGTTCCATTTCTAAGAAAGGACCATATTTTTTTATCAAAATCTCCTATAATTGGAACCACATAATTTGTATTTGAAAAATAAAATCAATCTGTTGAAAAACAACAAATTAATGTCCTGGAATTGTCTGTACCATATCTGGCATGAAAGTATCTATATTTTTCTCAGCCTGGGCAACATTAGCCTGATAATCCAGATGCCTCACATCTGGCATTTCTGCGGGTTACCCGACATCAGGTGGCTGAATTATCAGTCTAGGGCAACATCTACAGACTGAAACTATAATTGTTCCCTCAAAGAAATCTTGTAAGCCTCTCATACAATCAACAAAGGGAACAGCTTTAGAAAAACAAGGCATTTTTTAAAATTTAAATTTGTATACTAGAGGTTTACTAAACTGTTATAAATTATGTTACTTGCTTGATTTTACACTTGTTGTACAATGACACTGGCTCTGTTGGCTGATGCAACATTATATTGTATGAACTGTTCTGTAAAGTGCCTCACCAAGCTGTAAGTTTTATAACAAGCTTTATTTCTGTCCTCGGCCTTGCTCACAACGGCTGTGTATAACTCATACAGGTTGTCAGTGATCTCATGCCCTGCGTCTTCACATACTCTCATCAAGTACCTCAGAAATGCCCTTTGATATGAAACTGATGGGTTGTATTTCACATTCTGAGAACTAATCTGAAAACAACAAATTTGTGATTATTGTAGGATTTTAAAGTTACTGGTATACTTGGTATACTGAAAGCTTTTTCACAAGCTCTACTTTCTTGTCTGACCGGTAATCAGATGGTCATGGTGAAATCTGATCAG
The DNA here is from genome assembly GCA_025434785.2 of Epizoanthus fatuus. Classification (NCBI taxonomy): domain Eukaryota; kingdom Metazoa; phylum Cnidaria; class Anthozoa; order Zoantharia; family Epizoanthidae; genus Epizoanthus; species Epizoanthus fatuus. The sequence goes on along the minus strand of JAOCZQ021121836.1, from coordinate 659 downwards.
TGACTCAGAATATGTTTTAGATGTTTCTTCAGTTCCTTCAGCATATGACAACCACATTCACTTGTGACATCAAGTTTAATAATGATCATATTTCATATTATATATATTTATATATTCATGAATATATAATAATTTTGCCATGTTAGAAAACTCTAAAACTTCATTATTTTGTAAGTAGCCTCCTCCACAGGCAACTCTGATAGTAATTTCCACAACTTTCTGGCATTTTCTAGCATGTAATTCGAATGGCAAAACTGCAAGACTGAAGGGCCGAAGACCCCCAACAATCCACTGAGCAGAGCAAGGATTAGGTATGAATCACCATCACTTGCTATCATTCTCTATAACATAGTTACCACTGAGGTCAGATTTCAAAGTTCCCTGACTTTTCCCTGACTTAACTTCAATTTTCCCTGACTTTTTTCACTGAAATATATGTTCCAAAAATCACTTGATCCTTGTGAAGCACGCCTGAAACCATAATATTTTATGCATTGCCGCCTAATGAACATGCCCAGAATTTGTATCTGCTGATCAACCAAGGAAATAGAATGATGTGCTTAGTCTCCAACTCATTCTTGGCTCTCAAAGATGAGAATTAAAGTGAATGTGCTTTTAAATTTCTCTGCCTTTCCTGCTAGCAATATTTTTTGAAAAAA
>JAOCZQ021112074.1:0-13612 GCA_025434785.2 Epizoanthus fatuus | reverse complement strand
AAAGGGAAAGGGAAAGGGAAAGGGAAAGGGAAAGGGAAAGGGAAAGGGAAAGGAGGTGAGGGTGTGGCGTAGGCTCTGAAAATAACAATTAAAATTTTCGAATTTCCTATACCCTGTTTACGATTTCAGTTACCAAAACGCATGCAGTGTATGTCATTTTTGTAGGTTTCTGTAGCTGTTTTGATATCTTTGTTTTTATCCAGCTGTTCAATTCGTGGCTCAAGTGTGGAGTAGAGGGTCTCTCTAATATTCTTCAGTACTTCGGTACTACTGGACTGTTTAGTAATATACCTGCGTGCAGCGCTTAACGTAGCTAGTGTGAGCAGCTAGGCCTTAACTACTAATATTGATATCACATCCTATAATATCGGAATAGCGGCTCGAACAAGGGAATTTAGAGGCTTGAACAAGGGAATATCGGAATTAAATACTGTGAATAATCCACCAAACAAACTGAGGAATACGAATTTTCGGTGTGTGGAATATCGGTATGACAAAAAGAATTACGGAAGGAATTAACACAACTGTATTCTACCCTAACCCTAACTCTAACCGACTTAATAATTTCTGCTATTCTCTTATTCTTCAAGGGTAGATATACCACATTTCTTGTCTAGCTAGGATAAATATCCCCTTTTGTTTACACTTTTAGGGTGAATTATCACCAGTTTTTTTACCCTATAAGGGTAGATTTGGCTATGATGTCATCCAGCTGGGATAAGTGTTGTAAAAAATATATTATATTGAATGAAATTGTTAGTGCCTGGAGAAGATTTGAAATACCGACTGTAATCCATTCGAAGCATGCAGTAATTAAAGGTTTAATCTTCAGAGGACAAACTGTTTAATAATTAAAAGTGATTATCTAAGGAAATTCTGACAAGAGAATTTCTTGATTCAGGCTCCTTAATTTATTCTTATTACCAAATTGCTGATATTTGTATCGATATGCTAAGGAGAACTGACTGCAGTCAGATGTTTCTAAACAGCTGACTTAGAGGGTTGAATTATTTACAATACATTAATTGTATTTTTTTTTTCAGAAACGCTATGGCGAACCATTCACTGGACCAGCAGGATTCACTTCACATCTTCAGAAACTGTTCAAAGGCCTCATTGGCAAATCAGCATCTGTGCAGTGCTTGCGATCTGCTTTCATAACCTTTGCCTATTCCGATGGGTGAGTTCTAATATTCTGACAGCAAAGTATTACTTGTACCCAGTACACAGTGCGGTAAACAAAACAAACTGGTACAAAGCGACTGGGAAAAGAAATATGTACAAGTTGTGCCTAGATGGGAACCAATGGGTTGAAAAAGCAGACAGTATAGTCCCTGTTAGAATGCAACAGACGAGAGAGCATGGAGTTTACAGGCTCCTTTCCAAGCCAAAAGACCTCCACACAAAAGATATTTTAAATTGTTGCCTAAGGCCAAAGAAAAAAATATGACTGTGTTGTTCCTGTCACATACCCTCAAAAAATTAGCGTCGGTCTGTCGGACTTAATATTTAAATATTTTTGTTAATATTTGTTTATATATTTAAATATCTTTAAAGAAAGTAAATGTGACTGATCTGTGCTTATTTAATATGTTAATATTATATCAATAGAAATCAGGAAAACATTAACAGCCAACTGGTCAGTGTCGGTGTGCCGAAGTTATAATTATCTAGAGATAATTTGCTTTTTATGAACACGTGTCTACTACTACGTAAGAATTGTGTCAAGTAAGGACCACAGTAAAAAAGTAGCAAATTAGCAATAAAATGTTGTAGGGTCGACAATTTTGACAGTAAAAAATTAGGGTCGGTTGGATGACAGGAACCACAGGTATTTTTTTGTTTGGCCTAATCACAAATTCTGCTATTAATATTGCCTTGATGGGTCTAAACCTGTGCTTGTATATATATAAGCCACTTTCACAATCATGCACAGAACGACATTAGTGTTTCAGCTGGCAGCGGCCCACATGATTTGACAGATGGATAATTTCGGGGAAAAAAGAAGATAATGATAACTGAGAATAATGTAAACAGATTGTGGCCTGCCAGAAAACCCAATACTTTGTCCTGTGCATGACTGTGAAACTGGCTTATTTTGTAAACTTTAATAGTGGCATAGCCAGTATGGCATAGGTTTGCAAGCTAGAACTGTAAAATCGTCAGAGATAATAAGCGTTCAAGGAGAAGCCAAAATAATCCTGGTGATTCATGAGTGGTGACTGTTAGTTTTTTAAATGTTAACACTTTATTTAGGGTCACTGACACAATTTTCTGAAAATCAGTGATGGAAGTTAAACTGTCAAACCATGTTAGCTCAAATCCTGTATGCTGTTGGAAGTACATCACCAAAGTATTAAATCTATGTACAAATAATGTAGCAGTTTAGAAGTTTGGTTACAAACTGGAACTGGTCCTTGTAATTAGAAGTAAGGACTCTAGAAATATTTATAGTTCTAAAAATCCCTGAAGGCATTAGAAGTACAAAAATCAAGAAATATTGTTTTTTGGAAAAGTTTGAGGAGGTGAAAATCAACATACAGTCCCTGTCACCTGGTCCTTCGATCAAGGGGAAGTGTGAACATGCTGTATTATGGTAACTTTAAAACCAGCAACAAGAACTATGGAGGGGATATGACATTGATTGAAAATTAATTCACTCTCATTGTATTACTTGACCATCAGATATTTTTCTATATTTTGAATTTCAGGGTATTTATTTTTAGCAATATAATGGCACAGATTATTAAGTGTTGATGTTTGAGTTTGACTGAGATACTTTAAGTACTTATATATGCTTATGAGTTATGTGTAGCACAAATAAAATTGGAACACAACATTAAATATTTGGTGTTAGATAATTTGTTGGGAGAGAGGGAAGTACCGTGTGAGGCTAGGGAACCTACCGTTGATACCAGAATTGTTTACAATTTTTAGTAACAATATTTGGGTTTCAAACCATTGTGCAGGAAATGCCATTTGAGAGACTTTAAACAGGTGTGGCAGACCATTATTTTTCTGATCCATGGGTGAGAAATGAGACATTTTGTAAACGACTGTGTTAATTAACACCCATGCATGCACTGTACAAACATTTCTTTTTCATACTCACAATTTTCTCCAATCATTTACTCTTGCAAACAATATATGTCTGTCTGTCTCTAGTCAATGCATCTGCGCTTATCTGTCTCTGCACATCTGTCTGTCTCTTTTCTAGAGTTGGGGCTTGCACAGTGGAGGACAAAGCTCAACCATTCGATTTTGTGGGGGGTGGTGGAACAATTTGTAAAAAAAAACAAAAACCAATTTGCATGATCCTAAACACACCCCCCCCCCCCCAACAATAAGCAAAAAAAACCTTGGCAGAACACAGTTGTTCTCCAATTCTCAGTCATTTAACACGTCTGCAATGAAGGTTCTGATCAAATTCTGTTTATTTTGTTCAGATTTACTTATAAATAAATCACTTTAGTGTACAAGTGTAACTGGGAATGTCAACAAAAACTGACAAGCAGAGGACATATTTATATTTTATATAATACAGACAGTTGAGGAAATCCAAGCCTGCTTTTTTCCCCATTAATTTTCATACTTTTTCAGATCATAAACTGGTACAGTAAGAGTTTTAAATTCACTAATTCGCCTTGTCCAACTCGGAAACAATTACAAAAATGTTAGTTCTTCTGCTGATCAAACTATCAGCTCTCCCAAACTGCAGGGCCTTCGTTTCGCATCTACGAAATTGGCGAGCAGTTTTCCGCACGGTCATATTGCAGAAAAATGTAAATAAAGATTAAATTACAGATTCACAATCGCGGCCTTCCGTACCATTGGATCGCGTATTTTGCATACAAGCTCTTTTGGTGGCTAAGAACAAAATACCAAGTAACGGAGAAAATCTCGTAAACACGAGTTCCGAGATATAAGGCCTTGTACTTTGGGAGAGGCGATATTTTGATCACCAGAAAAACTAACATTTTCGTGAATATCTCGGACTGGCTTTATAATGATTCGATGATATTTTGTCACCAGCTTTGTTCAACGGTAACAGAAAGTAAATCACTTACAATTTTGACGTACCATTGCTGGTGACTGAAAAAAATATGGACAAAAATACTGTCTTGGGGATTCGCCGCTGTCTACCCCTAATAACCATCGTTTCGCTTCGCAGCGGTTGAATTTTATTCATCTTTCAATGTTAACGCTATATAAAAAAAATCATATACACAAACTAAAGCCGTTCTCCGTTATTACGTCAGACTAGATTAATCTCGTTGCCAAATTGTTACTCAACACGGCGTGATCTTGGTTAGGCGTGACGTGACGTTAATGAATTCATAGCAACGCCCTAGAATTGGCAGCCACTGCCAATTTCAGGGCGTTGCCCAGCTGACGCAAAAAAGAATTATATGAAATGTAAACATTTGTGAAATGTACAGACCCGCTACGTAATGCACTAAAATTGAACACAGCAGAGCATATAAATGCCGGCGTAACGAGTGATTTCACAACAAACTTTGAATAATGGTAAGTCGGAACCGTGCTCCTCGCAAGGTGTCGCAACCCAGAAGAAGAAGGCCAGCGGCCTCTATCGAATCTTATCTTATTCTAGAAGCGCAAGAAGGAGCCGGAGGTGGGCAAGAAACTAGCCAAATGGAAGGTGAAGAAGAAGATCAGGCTGGTGCTAGCGATGACGATCAGTTTTTAACACAAGGCTCGGACCAGTCTGTGGGCCAATCGCACAGGTACGTACACGTGTTGCTAAAATCGTTTGTACTCAAGATTATATTATTACAAATTCTGTAATGCGCAACTCGCGCGTTTATATAGTTATCTATTTATTTATTTATTACCGTGTCCTCGTTTGAGCGACTTTGGTTACAAAAACGATATTTGTTACAATACATAGCTAGGAATCAATAAAAATATGATACTATTCCAATAAGAACACAACAATTATATAATACCGAAGTACTAATTGGCATTTTGTTATTTCTTAGGGAAATCGACGCAGCTGAAAAGAGAGCGCGTTTTGAGAACGAGGTCACAGTAGCCGAGGATCGCATTCGACAACTCCAGGGCCGGGATAGCGGAGAATCGTATCCTGAAGATGAACCCTACTTCCCGGTAGAATTAGCGATACCTGGCCAAGACACGTGGCAGTTCGATTTCTCGCGCAGGCTTTATGATCTCCCTGAAACTCTTCATTTCGATCTACTGACTGACCAGGAGTTAGAAGAACCTCTACAGATCGCTTCGTACGACGAACTGGATGGGATAATTCGCGAGACCTTGGAGAAACTACCCAAGTACGACCACAATTTGGACGAAAACGCGGCTGACCAACTCAACAAGAAAGAAGTGTTCATGGATAGTGGTAAGTGGCAATTTAGTCAGTAGTGCACTCAATAGGGACCTTATAGGCAGCTCGGACGGCTGCCGAAATTCTACTTTCTCGTTTTCTTTTTTCCTTTGTGTTTCATCCATTCGTTTTTAGTCTTCTTTGTGTGAAGGAGGGCCAATTATAGGAAGTTAGAAACCTTAGTTTTAGAGCCAAGCTAATGACATGATATTTTCTATTTCCACGTTCACGTTGTATTTATGCTTTTCACGTAGAATTTCTGAAGACGAGGGTGAATTAAGGTGGTCAGCTTGGCACTTTAAAATGTATTACGTAATTAAGGCTTTTGTTCTCTGCCGTCGTCGTCGACGTTGCCGTCCTGGGTGCCCAAGGTCCCTATTGTTTAAATAATGAAGAACGTCTAATTCTAGTTCTTTTTTCTCGAGCGTTTTCAGCCCTTAAGACGTTCAGTTATTTTTTACAGCTCTAAACGCAAGCTATATTGAAATACATTCTACAAATTTTACATAAACTGTTAAGGGACGGACCATTGGATTTTGTTCCAAAATTGTTTTCGTATAAATTTCGGGCTGCACACACACACACACACACACACACACACACACACACACTGTAAAAACTGAACAGTTAAAATAAATCATAAGGTCATCTCAGTTGCATCCCGATTTGACTTTTTTAGTTGTCAAAACAACAACTTCATGTTATTTTGACCACTAAATTTGTGACTAAAAATAAGGTTATTTAGTTCTTTTAACCTAAACTATTAGTCTGCAACTGAGATGACCAATTATTTTTGTTATTTTAACTTTCAGTTTTTGCAGTACACACACACACACACACACACCACGAAACCAAATGGTCCATCCCTAAATGAAACGCAACAGTTATGTCATCCCGCGGTCCGATACAGATATATACAGGTGCTCTCCGCAGGGCTTTTCATGATCAGCTACCTGTTTACATGTAGTACTAGGTTCCAGTGGTTGAGGGTCTTGGCCAGACCGCTGGGGCTACCTAAAAGAAATATGGTATTTCGGTAATAACGTTTGGCAATTTCTCTATACGTCACTTAAAGGCACCCCCCTTAAAGATAGACTGGTTAGTGGCTTTGCCGAGCTGGACGGTAATCTTGACGAGGTTCGACTGGATAGCTTCGAGAACGCGATGGTGTACAGCGCACCTACCTCTTCTGACGCTAGTCCGCAGTTCACACATGGGTGGCCCAGACGTTTGATAGAACTGGCCCATGGCGGCTTCTTGGCGGGAAATATCACCTGCATGTCAAAAGTTACCAACGTTAGAATTCGCAGCATGGCCAGAGGGGATGTGGCAGCATTCGTGAGCACCGATGAGATTAGAGGTTCCGGGCTGTCTCTGTCAGAACTTCTCTACTGTAGAAAAGTTGCCATCGAGTGTAACCGCGAGTCGTACCGCTTTCCGGCCCGGCTGATAGACTCTTCCGTTCGTTATGGACTCAACTTTGCCACAATGGGACGTTTGGAACCAGACGACATGCAAAGGTTAGATTTTTACCAAGCCGTACCTAACTTAAGTCAGCATTTTTTAACGAGCCCGCCCAAGTCACTAAATTCAGTAGCCGTTAGTAATTCTTGGTTTGCATGTGACGTCATAGCCGCCATGTTGGTCTACAATAATAACAGAGTTACAATTACTTTTTTTTGTTCTGTACACCAACATGGCCGCCATGTCCTTTGTCATGTGAATCTCTGGGGATTGAGTGAAAACCAACAATAGTAACCTAACGGTGCATGCAGCGAAGACCCGCGTATGAGAAGCCAACTACGGGTTCTTATTCACCCTTTTTGTATTTTTGTGACGTCACAATGATGTAGACTGTAAAGACGTCATCAACTTTGCCGACCTTTCCTCTGTCCATGCAGCAAGAAACATTTCCGTGACATCATAAGTATTGTAAAAGACTTAAAACGAAAAAATTTGATATGCCTCCTTAGCATACTTTCGCCGAGTCCAGAATGTTAATTTTGTGCAGACAGTGTACGAGAAGCTATTTGGCCACATATCCGAAACAGATTATTTTCGACATGTATAAATTTATTGGCCCATAGTACCCTGGGTTCTTATACGCTGATTTTTCACTGCTGGTGAAAGCATAATTCAATTCCTCTTTACCACAGGCTCGGGCAAGCTCTCTTCCTACCCTACTGGTCCAATAGGATAGTCGGCCCGCACGAAAGTGACGGAAGTCCTAGCGGGAGCGGCAGTAGTCCTGATGAGATAACGACAGGAGAGGACGTACTGCTAAGTGTGGAGTCCAGGGATATTGCAGGAACCCTCACAGCGGTACACTGCACTGCAGCAGCAGATCTAGACGTGCAACAGGCCGTCAAGAACTTGTGTAAGAACTTCACAGGCGCTAGATTTAGTCACCGTCCCCGCACACAACAGGTGCAGCGTCCGAGTTCCGATCCGGCTGGCAGTGGTGATACGAGCCCATCTGCATCCGGTAACAAAGGCGACAAATCAGCGTCAAACAAAACCCCGAGAAAACGCAAAGGATCTGCTCCGGCCTCGTCGGCAGCTGCCAACAAGCGCCGGCAGTGCGAGACGGCAACCGCTCTGGAAAGACAACTTCCGGTACCGATCCTAGATAGACTCTGCGGGAAGTTACACTACGACAAGCTACCGAATGAGGCTTGCCTGTCCAAGATCTTTGACTTTATGAAGAAACATAGGCCTATTGCGCTAGAAGTAAGTACTTTGCAATAACTCTAAGCGTAGATCAAGGAATGGTCTCTGGAGTACACATTTTGGTACTCTGTAGATAAATGTGGAGAAAGTATAAAATGATATAGTGATCACGTGTTCACCTATCTCGTAAAACAAGCACGTTCAATTGTGAAATTCCTTGATCTACCCTCAGCAGTACTCAGGTAGATTATTATATTCGATGTTTTTAGATACACTTAACACATTTACGATAGCTTTCCACGGTATGTACTCTTATAGACCACGTTTGTCGTCATGGAGTGGTCAAAATGTTGTGGATGTCTAGTATAGTAGACAGGAACTTTCATATTCACTCGTCGCATAGTTGTAAAACACGTTTACCTTGCTAAACATGTGATCAGGTGCCTTTCCACGTGACCACAAGTCTCGGCAAATAATACAGCAAACTTTCTCTTTTGTGAATATGAGAGTTCTTGCCCATTATCGCGGTATATATAAGGACAAATGCTCTTAAACGGTAACCATGACAATTAAGGCCTGGACACACATTGAAAACATTGCATGCAATATTGCGCGCAATTGTCTTAATGAGTGTGGCCGCCCTCTGCTGCTACACTGCGTGTAACATATATGGCCATTTTGCTTGCTGCGGTAGTTTGATTTTGAGCAACCCACGCGAATGTGATTGCCCAAAACATTTCGTCACACCACTACATTGCAATGTTGCGATTAGTGAAATTGTTGCGCGCAATGTTGCAGAAGCAGGATCGGATTCTGCTTCTGCAATATTGCGCGCAACAATTGCAGGGGTGGCCACGCGATACAATTTTTCCATTGCGCGCACGCAATATTTCATGCAATGTTGCATCGTGTGGCCGAGCCTTAACCGGTAGTTATTATCCAAACTGCTTTTCACAGGAAGATCTCGAAACTGCGAGTGTTCGCCAGTCGTTGGATTATTCTACAACTCAAGAGTTGAATGGCTTGTGGTTGGCGTGTCGTCGCGAATGCACGTGCGTGGCCGACGCTAGTGCCGATAGTCAGGGAGGCTGTCCCGTCCGAAGTTCCGACAGCCCCTTCGACCAGACTACTGAGACCGCGTGCCCGCACGTGGAGGAATGCGTACCGTGCACATTTGTGAACAAAGTGAGGGCAGTAAGAGTTCGCCAGCCGCTGACGCTGAAGCTGAATAAGGCCCAGATCTTTCGACAAAGACTTCTCCTCGCGGAACCGCTGGCCCAGTTAATCGATCACGTTGAAACGACAGTGGGTGTTGGAAAGGAAACGAGTCGCGACTTGAAAGAGCTGGCTCGATCCTTCCTGGGATGCGAGGAGAGAATGTTGCTGAGCGTGCGTAAAGTTGGCAGTCTGATAAAGATATGTCCTCGGCTGTGTGAAGTGCGACTCAAGTCGGGACTGGGCTCGTTTTGGGAAACCGGTGAGGTGATCGGCCGTGCGGTTTGCTGCCAGGAAGACGATTTCCTGCGTCAACATGCGCTGGCGAGAATCAAATTGTCTTTGGCAACCATGGCTGCAGGAGATGACGCCAGCCGCCAGCAGCTGGAAGACTGGTTCCATTATTATAGTTGCGCAGATCAAGAAGAGTCTCGTCTCTGGACGGAGCACCTGGGCACTAGAGATTTGTGGAGTGCTGCAGAGAAGCTGACACAGCGGCCGACTGCTGATGATGAAGCTGCTTGCCCGTCCGCGTCAGCGCTCTCGGCCAACTCGCCGTCGCCGTCGCCTTCGCCATCATCACCTGCACCCACCCAAACGGACCACTGACGATCGCGCCGTGAACGAGACACTGAAATTAAATGAGACGGCCCATTAGAACTTTACACTTATCAAGTAACTGGGTCTGTCGACTCAAGAGAAACTGTGTACGAGTATGAGTCTAAATGATAGGTACTGTTTCGATTGTTTACGTTATGGTTTGAACAGAAAGGTCAATGATCCGGCAAGTGTACGTGTGCTTTATTTCTGCTACATTAGCCTCGTTGCTCGGTCCGTACTGTAAGCCACGGATACCTTCCCAATTGAAAAGCTTGAAAAATAACCTTTTAAGGTTACCATTATTAGCGGCTACTAACTGTAACCAATTTCTTTAGTTTTTAGGAAAGAATTTAAAAAAAATGTAACACTATTGAAAAAAATGATATTTTGTGATACCTAATTTTAGCGATTTCTTATGAATTCGCTAAAATCGCTAAATTTAGTAGCCGCTAATAACAGTAACCTTAAGGTAGGACCAATTGTTTTCAATTGTTTAGGATTTTTTTTTGTGTGGATAATGTTTTATAAGATTATTTAGACATTTTAATACATGCTTAAAGTCGAAATCTTCAATATCTTAGTGGTTAATCAGTCCACTTCAATGTACGCTGTGGACTGTTTTAAGCAACGCTTGGCATGCATGTTATGAAGTAAAGTCGGTGCTTTAGATACCGTTTCATATTTTGCACTTGCATGCAAGGACCCTATTGACTTTTTAGTCATGTACGTTTCCATACGAGTGATGTGAAAAGCGGCAAATTAGATGCGTTTGATGTAATGTCGGGTACGACGGGCTATTCCATTAAAAACATTTTGTTTCCTGAATTGCCGTTGTGTGCATGTGTTCGTTTTCATCATGCAAGGTCCAGGGGCAGACCGTTTGATCGGTTTTGGAGTGAGTGTGTGTCTGCTTGAACTGCTGCCCCCCCCCCCGTTTGCTCGCTTCGCACTATATATTTTTCATGTCTTGACTTGTGATTGCGCTCACGCCTACGTCGCTAGTGTGAACAGGAATTTAGCGGATGCGAACTTACCAGAACACCCCGGTCGGACCAGGATGAAGCGAACGAATTCCCACTCGAGGGGCAAGCTGAAAATTTTGAGACTCTACGGAAAGAGTAAAATAAATAAATAAATAAATAGATTGCATATACAGTACGTACGAAAGTAACATCAACAAGTGTCTCTACTTACCAAGGTTACTGGTAAGTCAGTAGGACCTAGGGACGCACCTGAAAGGAATTGATATGGCACGTTATAGTTGGGGGATAGGGTTAGGCTAGTGCTGTGAAACAACTTTGTTGCTACATTTCATTGTCCATATGATAATACGAATCAAATATAATATAAAGACGATGGATTTGAACTTTTACCAGCAAAATAGATCACTTTTTGTTTATTACAATTGAAGGAACCTATGACGTAATAGTGAAACAGGGCAATTCTTTTTGCCATACCGATATTCCACACACCGAAACGTTCTTATTCCTCAGTTTGTTCGGTGGCCAATAATCGCAGTATTTAATTCCGATATTCCCTCGTTCAGGCCTCTATTGCGATATTATATATAGCTCGAAAAATTCGAAAAATTTAATTGTTATAAACACGATCAGGGTTTCAGAGCCTACGCGACACCCTCACCCACCACCCCACCGTCGCTCACCTACGCACATACACATACACACCCCTCCCCCCCGGTCATCGACCCGACTCCACATTTCGGTCAGCGATTCATCGATCTTTTCGATGCTGGACGATAGTTGGCAAATTAACTGCTAAAGCCTTCAGATGACCGTAGAACCAAAACTTAACTCTTTAACTTTTACCTAATCCAGAAATATCTCTACTTACCACGATCAAACAGATACCCTTTCCTGACCATCCGATTCAGTTTTCATACCAAAATGGACGCCATGATTCCGTTTCAGACTCAATTCGTTCCAAGAAACAAGCTCAAACTCTGTGCCAAAGGTAAATTTCGTCCCTTAAAAGAAAATGGCCAAAGTCTATTGCGATTTCCGGGCAACTATCCAGGTAAGGGTTGCGAAAAAGTGGCGAAAAATCGAGGAAACTTACGTGCCTTCAACACTGGCCTTCCGTGCACACCAATTTTTTTTTAAATACAAAAGGACTAGCACCCAATCTCTCTCTCTTTCTTACCCGGCAATACCATTCTTCCCCAAACCCACTCCCATAATAAACACATACGCATTATCTGAGCGCTTTCAAAAATAGGTTCAGCGCGAACTGACGAAGGGCTAGCGCTCGAAACGTCAGCTGAAACCTTTCACCCTTACGCCGAGAAACATAACATATCAACTTTTAGTTGATCAGTCCCATCATGAGTACTAGGTATTTACCTCACTCAGCTAGATATATGTAGCCATTTTTCAGCTATAGGTCAACTGGTACTGGCGAAGAAGTGGATCATAACTACGACAGATTAAGAAAGTGCGCACAAGATGAGGCGTTACAATTTAAAAGGGGTCTTCTGGCTTAGTACCCTATTTAAATTACAACGCCTCATATGCATAAATATACTACTGAAAATCCCTCATTCTCTTAACATGTTTGCGTATATTTGTTTTGATATTGTAAGGTGAAGTTAAATACTAATCACCTCTGGTACTGCAAAGATTAAAGTGACCTGAAACTACTGAAAAACAGCAACATTGCAAAAATCCTCTCTGTCCGTTGTCCTCTCACAAACAAGAATGATACTTTAATTAGCAAACCACAGCTACTGCACGAATGGTATAAAATCGTTGCTTTTGTGCTTTTCTCCAAATTCGCAAAAACAAAAAACCAATCCCACAAAAGATATTAATTCTTATTTTATTCTTCCCTTAAAGATTTTGAAACTGCAAAATACAATACTGGAACCCCTCAGATCCGCAAACATAACTCCCGCAAAAATTTATGTCATACTGTAATCTGACTTACATGAATCCTGGATTCCATTCACCATTCATGTCTGCAAATAGTTGGCCGACAACAGTTCGCGTACAAAATATTACAAATTCAGTACATGGCCATGCTTTAGGGACCGTTCATTTTTCATGACGTTGAGGGCGGGGGGGAGAACAGCATTTCTAACATATTGAAAGTGGATTTATAGGAGTAACACCGTGATCAATGGTTTGTCAAAGAGCCACAAATTTCTAGAAAACATTTTAGAGACGGTAACTCTCACGCATTCGGCGAGAGACTCGTGCATTTGAAGGTCATTTCACGCTCCACATATCTCCTTGCTACACATATCTCTCACATACTGCAATTAAAGCTCAAATACAGTAAATTCTTGCTGCAAAACTTGTCTTTTCCGATCTTTATTAGGGTATAGTGTAAGCTTTAAGACACGCATTCTTTGTCTGTTTTAACAGTGTTTAGATACATAAAATGCATCAGAACGCACCATTTGCCTTCCATTCTGAAAACATTATTTCGGGGGACAAGTCCCCATACCCCTAGCAGCTCGCGCCTTCGGAGCTCGTAAAATCTCACGCCCAGCAAAATCAAGTTATTGACTTCTCTGAGAAGGTTACTATTATTCCTTGTAAGTATTTGTGACTTTACTTATTACTAAATGAAATTACAGAAATACCAACTCAGTCTATAATCAGAGGACTACAATTTTAAAACATTTTAAAACACTAAATGAAATTACAGAAATACCACCTCAGTCTATAATCAGAGGACTACAATTTTAAAACATTTTAAAACACTAAATAAAATTACAGAAATACCACCTCAGTCTATAATCAG
>JAOCZQ021102194.1:0-13634 GCA_025434785.2 Epizoanthus fatuus | reverse complement strand
AAGCAACAAACCCCCGGTGGTGCGGCGAAGACCGGAGTCGAGATTGCAAAGGGCGGTCCTGCGGCTTCGGTCCAGACTTACGCGGCGGGTAACTCGATTGACACGTACGCGACTACGGGTAAGGCGTACGACTTCGATGCGCTTCGGCCCATTGCCGCGCTCTATGCCCTAGGTGCGGGTGTTTCCGTGGTGGACCTCCTGGCGTCTCCCTCAGCGGCGGGTGCGTCCTACGGCTCGGCTCAAGCCCTCGCTCCGTCCATGCGTCGTGCGATTGAGATTCGACGCAACACCATCGCGGCGTGGATTGAGCGGGTTCTGGAGTGGGGCACTGGCTCGTACCACCGTGTGACCCCCGTATCCATCGAGGAACTGGAACCATATCGCCGGATGCAGATGGTGGTCATGGCCCTCAACTCTGGCCTGTACCACCCGGACGAGATTCGACCCCTCATGGCCTACCTCGCAGGGATCACAGTCAAGCACGAGAAGGAGCCTGACGGTTGGCTTGCCCCGAACAACGAGGATTCGCTACCGCGCAAGGATATTGACACGGACGGATCGTCGCAGTCATCCACCGCTCCCCAGGCCGGTACCCCGGGTCAGGGACAGTCAGATGGAACGGGCGGTCAGGGCTCAACCGCGTCCTCAGCCGCCAACAGAACAGACACCCAGACCTGATAGACTAGAGGGACAACGAAAGGACTGATTGTGGGCATGACGATTGACCTCGTGAAGGCTTCGGGCATCCGGGCGCTTCGGACGTTTCTCCAAGTCGTGATCCCGGCCCTCGGTGTCGGAGCGGTGACGGAACTTGACTACGTAGGCTCGGCGTCTATTGCGGCTGGCGCTGCTCTCATCGCGTTCCTCCAGGGAATCCTTGGAGGATTGCCGGAAGTTTCTCCTGTCGAACCCGAGTAGATAAGGAGGTGCGGATTTGCCCTCGGGGTTCGCCTCGGGGGCTTTTCCTTTCCCTCAAAGTTTTCATGGTAGCATGGGACCAATAAATCTTTTAGAGAGGAGGGTCCATGCAAGGCTGTGAGATTGAGGGCTGCGGACGGGTGGCCCGCAAAAGGGGACTCTGCTACACCCACTACAAGCGGGACAAGGCTGGAAGGCCCGGGGGAGTTATCGAGACCCACATGGCTCCCAGACCTGGAGATGCTTGCGATCACGAGGGGTGCGACCGACCCCTACTCGCCAAGGGGTTTTGCTCATTGCACTATGAGTACCGCAGGGCAAGCCGTGGACCGAGTTGCGTCATAGCCGATTGTGAACGCAAGGTTTCGGCTCGCGGTTATTGTAGTGGTCATTACAGTCGATTGCT
Organism: Epizoanthus fatuus; assembly: GCA_025434785.2. Taxonomy (NCBI): domain Eukaryota; kingdom Metazoa; phylum Cnidaria; class Anthozoa; order Zoantharia; family Epizoanthidae; genus Epizoanthus; species Epizoanthus fatuus. Next base: position 12,310 of record JAOCZQ021102194.1, on the reverse strand, counting down.
GAGGGGAGCCGACCTAGAAGCCCCGTTCAACAAGTATGTGGTTAAAACGGGTGTCTGTAAGGCCCCCCTTTGCCAAGAACCGGATGACCACCGTAACTACTGCGCGAAGCATTACAGTCTCGTGATGAAGTATCACCTATCAGACAACCAGGCCCTCGCACTTTTTTCGGTCACCTCCTGTGGTATCTGTTCAACAGAGGGTTCAAGGCTTGTAATAGATCACGACCATGCGTGTTGTCCGGAGAAGAGTAAGTCCTGCGGGGCTTGTATCCGGGGCATGGTTTGTGCCTCATGTAATACGGGATTAGGATATTTTAGGGATAATCCCAGTATCCTCAAGGCTGCGATTGAATATCTGCGGCCCTCAACCCAGATTCTCTGATACAATAGGCGTATGACCATTCAGACCCTTTTGCGAGAAGCAGTAAAAGGCTCCCCCGTTAAGACGGGAGAGAACCGCTGGCGTGTAATCGTAGCAAAGCCAGGTGTGGGTTCCTCGGGGACCTATTCCGCAGAGGTTTTCAAGCGCGATGCCCTGAAGATGATCCCCCCCGGTGCCCAGTCTTTTTTCAATCACGATGACAAGCGTGATCCCCGTGACATGCTGGGCTACTTCCCAGATGGTGCGATGTGGAGCGAAGAGGACCAAGCCGTCGTAGCCGAACTCAGTGTCTTTGAGAACTGGAAGCCTCTCGTAGAGCAGTTGGCCCCACACGTGGGAATCTCTCTTTATGCGATGGGTGAAAAGGACGAAGACGGTAATGTAACCGGCTTTATTGAGGACGCTTACAATGGAGCGGACCTCGTTTCTCGCCCAGGACTCACAGGAGCCGGGTTTGACCGAAAACTGTACGAAGCCGCTCGTTTGGCTTCGGAAGAGCCTAGTGCTGAACCCTCGGCACAGGAACGAAAGGAACAAGAAATGGACGAAAAGGCTATTGAGGCGATCAACGCCTTGACTGCCCAGGTCTCCGCCCTTGTGTCCGCCAACACAACCAAGGCTGAGGAGAACGCTCAGGTCGAGGCCAACGAGAACGCTATCAAGGAGGCCGTTGATGCTTATGCGGCTAAGGTTGAGGCAATCGAGGCGGCACGCGAGAGCCTTCTTCCTTCGCAGGTTCAGCACCTGATGGCCGAGGCTAAGGCGGGTAAGGACGTTGCTCCCCTCATCGAGCAGGCGAAGGCAGTAACGGCGGAGGCAAAGCAGGTCCTGACCGAGAGCGCTGGCGCAGGCCGGACGCTGGGTGGTGGGGAAATCAAGTCGGCTGCTGACCTCGGAAAGGTGTTTGGCTAATGGCTACGAATGTCTTTAGGACCTGGACGAAGAGTGAGCAGTGGGAAGTCCCCTCGGGTACACTGGCTGGAAAGGTCGTTATCCAGAACGTTGACGGTCGCGTTGGCGTGACCCTCACCGCACGTGACGACGCCACGGTTTCGTACACGCTCCCCAACGGAAATACCATCAGCAACTGGGCTGTCGGTGGCGTTGGCAACAAGCCGGGCTGCGCACAAGTCGCTCTTGACGGCGACTTCCTTCTCACTGTGACCGGTGTGACTGCGGGTGAGACCACGGGCACGGGCGCGGCGGGTACTGCGGCGGGTACTGCGGTTTACGCAATTGTCTCGTCTGGTGCGGTCACCGGCCTCACCCTCACCGAGAGCAGTAACACGAAGATTGGCGTGGTCGCTCCTGACGCTCGAATCATCGGCACTACCACCCCTGTTTCGATTGGAGTTGACCTCTAATGGCTATGGACCTTACTTGCGGCGGTCGCCTGTCCGTTAGCCCGTTTGTCACTGAGCGCTCGCTCGGTCGAGTTGCCCAGATGGTTGAGGGCATCAAGTTGGGCGGTTACGCCGGTCAGCGTGCGAGGATGGATTTCTCGGAGGCTCTTAGCACTTCCGACGCCCCCTACTCGTTTGCTCACCTGGTGAACATCCGCAACCTTCCGATGTACGACGAGGCTCCGCGTCAGTGGAATCTCATTGCGGCGACGGACACTGTTCCCGACTTCCGCCCGGCGTCGTTCTACACGCTGAAGTCCAACTTTGGCACGCTGGGACACGGTGCTGGCACGGACGGTCGTATGGTTGCTCCGAAGGTTGCCGAACTTGAGAACTACACCGAGGCATATGGTTACTCGGAAGAGTCCGTGCAGGTCGCAGTTGAGAAGCGCGGTTTCAAGTGGGGTATCTCGCTTGAGCGTGTGGTCAACGACCCGACCCGTGCGTACTCCCAGGTTCCCAACGACATGCTGACGGTTGGTCTCAACACCGACGAGCACGTGGTGTTTAGTGCCCTTGTGGACCAGACTACTTCTGCATCGCAGATCACGGGTGGTACCGACCTCGTAACCGGAGCCACGGTTACCGCCAACCCGCTCATCTCGGCGGCGGCTATCCGCGTGGCTCTTGCCAACATCGCGGCTCGTACGGATGCGGATGGCAACAAGATTCCGCTTGCTCAGCGCTACTACCTCGTGGTTCCGCTTGGCACGGAAGACTCGGTGCAGTGGATTCTCGACCAGGCGGCGAACGTTGTCTCTATCCAGGACGGTGCTATCCAGTATGGCCGTCCGGGTGCAGGCGGTTTGAACCGTATTGCCGGTGTGATTGGTGATGACCGTGTGGCGGATGACTCGTGGTACCTGGTCCCTGCGGCTGGCTCCACCGTTCGCCCCTCACTGGTTCGTGTTCAGTTGGCCGGATACACCGCTCCCGAGGTCTACGTGCAGGGTACCCCTGTTCCGATCCTTGGTGGCGCTTCGAGCGATCCCTTCAGGGCGTTCTCGTGGGAGGATGACCGTGCGGGCTTCAAGTTCCGCATGTTCACCAACGCGGCACTCATCACCGAGGACCAGATCGCTTGGTCTGACGGTTCCGAGGCTTAAACCCTCCTCGCAAGACCCCGGGTGCTCACAAGGCGCTCGGGGTCTTTGCATTTCGTGCTACACTAGTGTTGCACGCCCCTGTTGAGCCGCGTCCCCCTTCCCGCTGGCTCCAGGGGTGTTGCTCTGTACGGTACAATAGGGTAGGAGGATTTGCAATGATCTATACGATCCGTGAGCGGTCGGACCTGCTGAACATCAGGACAATTCAGGGCTCAGCCGTGGATGAGACCTTCCAGTTGGCAGACGCTGATTGGAGTGGAACGTACGTAGGCCAGGTAGTGACAGCGGGCACAACCCCGGCTGAGGTCGCGACGTTGACCGTCACCGCGACATTCGATGGGGCCACCACTCAGTTCACGATCTATGCCTCGAAGACCGAGATGTCAACTGTAACTCCCGGTAACTACCGATGGGCAGTACGTCGGTCGTCAGACGGGGCAGTCCCAGTCAGGGGTTCGTGGACTGTCATTGCGGAGGCGGTTCCCGTATGAGCGTCATCATCCCCCCCTCTTCGACGCCGATATCAGTCCCGGGGCGGACACCCACAACCATCCTCACGGTGGATATCATGACGGAGGGCGAGCCTGTCGAGGCGGTTTCAGAAGCCGAGTTTCTTGCCCACGTTCAAGCCTCAGAGCCCCACCCGGCCTACGATGACATCCCATCACTGACTCTCCTTTTTGAGAACGGACTCGTGTAATGTCCCTTGCCACCAACATCACTGACCTGGCGACCAGGATTGCGACCGAAACCAAGTCTTTGCGGACCCTGATTAACGGCAACGCAGGTGACCTCTCGTCCCTGACCACAACCGCCAAATCCAACCTAGTGGTTGCTCTCAACGAGTTGAAGTCGGCTCTTGACTCAACAGCGACAATCAACGACTCCACCACGGGAACCACGTCCACTTGGTCCTCATCCAAGATCAACACCCAGATCACCAACGCCATCTCTGCGGTGATCAACAGTGCTCCAACTGCACTGGACACATTGGATGAACTTGCGGCGGCTCTAGGGGACGATGCAAATTTCGCGTCCACGGTGACCACCGCTCTCGGCAACCGGGTGAGGACTGACACCGCGAGCCAGGGCTTGAACGGAACCCAGCAGTCAAACGCGAGGACCAATATCGGGGCCGCATCTGCTTCTGACCTCTCAACCCTGACAACCAATGTGGGCTCGACCTCTACCGACTTCGTAGCGACCTTCAACGCGGGGCTGGTGTAGCCAATGGCTCTCTCAGACAACATCAACTCCCTTGCAGCAGCGGTGAGGGACAAGTTGAACACCATCACGCCCAGGCTGACAGTGGTCGGAACGGTGCAGCCCACGCCCCCTCCTGGTGTCTCCGTGCTGTGGGTGGATACCACCGGGGGTAACGTGACCCTGAATCTTGTGACAGGAGAATAGTATGGCAACAGTTAACCTCTTCGGGGAACTTGCCCTTGACTCCACCCTTCAGTCTGTCATCAGCACTGCGGTTCCAGACAATAACCACCCGGCTGTAGTGGTCACGGGACAAGGCGCTCAGACGGATCGCATTTCGTTTGCCAAGACGATTTCCAACGGTGTCGATACGTCGTGGGGCGTGGTGCGCAAACTCGGATCGGGAATGACCGTTAACCAGACGGGCGGTAACCTCGTGGTGACCACGGGGACCACGGCTAACTCGGAGACGATTATCCGGGGGGGTGAATCGTTCACTGGCGGTATCAGGTTCCGGCACAAGACCACACTTTCTCAACGAATTGTCAACCAGTCTTTCTTCGTGGAGATGGTAGATGTTGTAGCGGATGCCGCTGCGATTACGATTAACTCCGCGACTCTTGTGACGGTCACGGTACCGAACCACGGATTCACAACGGGGCATGTGGGCTGGTCGATGCGTCTGGGGGGGTATACCGGCACCGGAACATTCATCCCCGGCCTTTACGCCATCGCCTCCGTGCCCGACACCAACACGTTGACCTTCACTGTGTCGGGCTTCGCAGCGGGTTCAGGAACAGTGGACCTCTTCGGTCTGAACTTCTATCAGGTTCTCTTTGATGGAACCTCCGCTACAGGTATGAAGTATGACACAGGTCGAAACGGACGTTCCTCTGGACACACCGCTGTTACGTGCGAGACTACGGCCTCGCCGGGAACGCTTGTGACGATTGTTGGAAACGACCAGCAGTCGGTAATTATGGAAGGGTCTGTTACCTCTTCTCTCGGTCGCAAGTTTGCAACACGCGGCCACAGGGTGGAGAACGTTCCAGACGATAAGAGTCTTCGCGTGCAGTTGCGAGTGGTTAATGGATCGAGCGCTCCCGCTTCTTCCACCACCTGGACTGTGGGTCTCGTCGGGGTCGGTAATTTCCAGCCTCTTGACACGGTGATCCAGGATGTCCGACCTGTGGGTACGACGGCCCCCATTCCCGTTCAATTTGTGGATCAGCCGAGTGTTGCTATCTCCGGTTGGAACTCTTCGTCGGGGACTGGATACCACCTGGTGGGTGCGGCCTCGACTAATGCAACCACCGTGAAGACCTCGGGGGCGTCTCGTCACGAGTTGACTGTCTTCAACCCCACAGCGGCCACCGCTTACCTCAAGGTATATAACAAGTCGTCTACTCCGGCTCCGGCTACTGATACGGGGTCGAATGTCCTTGTGCTGACCATTCCTGTGGCAGCAGGAGCATTTGTCTCCTACAACTTCGGCACCCTGGGCAAGCGCCTGACTTCCGGTCTTGGGTTTGCGACTACTCTGAATCCTGCTGCTTCAGACGCTACAGCCCTCGCTACAGCAGGTGTCCAGATCAGCCTCACATACGTGTAGGGTACAATAGGGTAGGAGGTTATTGTGGCTGTCTACCCTGAAGGAAATCCTGGGGAATACCCTGTTGATATGTCAACCAACGTCGGTCTGTTCCGGCTTCGGGTCAACGACCTCGTGGGCACCCCTTACGACCCTGACTACCCGGGATTCGCGAACTTCGTCAAGGTGGGGGATGCTGAGATTGAGGCGTTCCTTGCGAGCACAACTTCCGTGTGGTACGCGGTTGCAGACTTCTACCAGTCCCTCGCTAACGACGCTTCGCTCCACTCGCTGGTGACCAAGGACCACGATCTTCAACTTGATCAGCGTGACCTTGCGAAGGCGTTGCAAGCCCAGTCTGACGCCGCGCGGGCTTCAGGAGACCGGGAGCGGATGGAGTCGGGGGACCTCGACTTCTACTTCTCTACCGGCTTTGGATCAGCCTCGGTCACGAACCGCCCGGAACTCGCACCCCCGGTGGTCTAATGCTGACCTTTAATAAGCCGTACTGGCAGACCATCGCGGAAGTCTCCACTCAACCCGAGTTTCAGAATGTGGAGGTTCAACTGATCGACCCCTCCGCGCTGACCACGGACGAGAACTATGACGTTGAGACCGGAGAGTACACGGATACCCCAGAGCCTTTCTGGTCAGGTCCTGCTCGGCTTGTGTCTCAGCGTTGGGGCGTGAACCGAGAGAACTCGGAAACTGCGAACTCCAACACCCGGACCTCCATTCTTGTTCAGTTCGGTTACGCCCAGAACTTCGGGACAGATGACGTGCCGCTACACCGGATCAAGCGGGGCACCGTGATGTACGTCACTGAGTGTGAAAGTAACCCAGCATTGTTAACTCGGGTTTTCACCTGTACCTCCGACATGCAATCAGGTGCGTCAGCGGCTCGGACCTTGGAGTTCGAGACTGACGGGGATGCGGTGAAGTATGGCTGAGAAGCGCACCTCATATGAGAAGTGGTTCATCAAGAAGGTAAACCGGCTGAACGACAGCATGGAAAAGATGATTGAAGAACTGGTTGACGAGGGCCAGCAACACGTGTACGAGACCATCGAGACCTCGGGCACGGGCAAGACGTGGAAGCGAACGTATTACCGCAAAGGCGTTCCACGCCGTGGGTCTCTCCGAGGCAGGGTCTGGACCGGAGAGATGCGGGGCGATGTCGAGCAGGATGTGATGCGGAATGACGAGATGATTAAGGGCTCCTTTGGCTGGCTCCGTCACGTTGAGGACTACTACTTGCTCCAAGAAGGTGGTTTCGACCACCCGGTAACCGGAGAACACATCCCGGGAATGTTCGCAATGGCCGATGCCGCTGACTGGGCGGGGCAGGAGTTCAAGCGTCGAGCGAGAGGGGTGATCCGTGAGTTTTAGCCTCGAAGTTGTTGACACCTCGATTTTGAACCTGTTGAGGACCACCGTGTTCCCCGGCCAGAGTGTGATCGAGCAGGCCGTGGTGGACTCCACGACCCTCGTCCGAGGCCCTAATGGGGTGATCAAGCCGTACATCGCGTACTCCACAGGAGACCTCATGCCTATCGGTCCCCGATCCTTTGCTGGGCCGGGGGGCGATTCATACCGGCTTCCCATTCACTTGAAAATCGTGGTCCCCGGGGATGGGGTTAAGACGGGGAAGAAACTGTACTGGCGGGCGCTTCAATACTTCCTTGCATCCGACCACCCGTGGGCGAGTGAGGTCCGAAAGACTGTGGGGGGCTCTCAAATCCCGATTAAGAAGAGTGACGGGTCGATTGAGGCCATTGTGTTCCCTGCTGGGTTCTCGGTGAATGTCCAACTAAGCGACAGTGCATAACCGTGGTAGAATAGGAGAGATATGGCTACCAATCTCGTGCATGTGATGAACACCTCCTCTAGGGTGTCTGGAATGATCCCCCGCCACCTCTTTGAGCACCCCGTTTTTGGGCGTGCTCTTGTTGAATATCAGGAGGGTTCCAAGGAGTTTGTTCCTGAATTGGTGAAGCCCGCTGATCCCGCCGAGTTTGCTGAAAAGCACACAAAGCGGATCAAGCCCAAGGATTCCGCTATTGCGGATGAAGACGCTCCCGCTGTGGAGCAGGAACCCGATAAGGAGTAACGCTTATGGCTTTGGAGCGTCTCAATAACGACCTCGTATACCGATGGAGGCTGGCACAGAAGGCCGCAATCGCGGACATCCAGGCCCCTACGGTTGCCGAGTTGAACGCCAATCCGAGCAACAGCCCCGCAGGGCTTATCTATGACCTGACGTGTGCAATCAACACCGATGGTTCTCAGTTCGACCTGGACGACCCAGAGACCGATGACTCGACCACGTTCTGCCAGAAGGCCGGAACCACGTCTGACATGTCCCGCTCTGCAACCGTGGTCATCGAGTATGAGACCTCTTCGGTTCGGTGGGATGACGCCTCGTCTCTCCTGGCTGCTGACGGTTTCAACACGGCGAACCTCGCCCACTCCCTCCTGGCAGACCCGGATAACGAATACTACGTGATTCTGTCCATCGGCACGGACAAGGACGCGGACTTCGCAGCGGATGAACTGGTGAGCATTGTCGAGGTCTCAACCGACTTGGCTCAAGCACAGATCGGCACGGGCGAAAACATTCGATGGACCCAGAACTTCATGTTCAAGTCGGACATCGCGTGGAACGTCGCGGTCGTGGCATAAGGAGAATAGACAATGGCTGCACTCGACTTCATTAAGACCCCAGCGAACAAGAACATCACGGTCTGGATCGGCCCCACTGCAAGCGGTGCTCTCGGTGTGACGGATGTTGACACCCCTCTCGCTGCTGAGTTGAACAACACGGGCGGAACCTCTGGCATGATCGACGCTACGTCCGCTCTCTCGTGGTCGGACACCTCAGTCGGTTTCGAGGCTTCGGACACGAACAACGCGCCTTCGATGGCTGATGACGCGAACTACACCACGAGGGGTCTCACCAACTATGGCGGGGCCATTAGTGCATGGATGCCCCGGGTCCAGGGTGACACCTCAAACCCCGCCTCCAACCTCTTTGACCTGCTGAAGGAACCCGGTACGCTGCTCGATGTGGCGATGCGTATTGACGGTGCGGTGGGCACGGGCGCGGCTGTGGACGGCGATCTGGTGAGTGTCATGCGTGTCCGTACCGGTGGTTGGGCGAACCCCTTCACTCCCGGTGAGGACAAGCGGTACACGGTGACTCTCCTGCCCGAGGGCGAGTTCTCGTTCCTCCGTGCTGTGGGGACCCAGACCATTACGATCATCCCCGCAACGGGCGGAATGACGGTGGGCACCAAGACCCGAATCAGGGCCTCTATCCAGGGCCGTGACCGTACGGCTGCTCTCAAGTGGTCGTCGTCCAACCCGGCTGTCATCGAGTCCCACGGTAACGGCGTGGTCTCCGCCCTCTCGGCTGGAACCGCGACCATCACCGCGCTGGATGAAGGCACGGGCCTGACCGCTACCCGATCCATCACCGTCTCGTAAGGAGAATCATGAACCCCAAGCCGATTATCCTGACGGATACCCCAGCGAACACATACACCGGTCCTGACCCTCAGCCGATGGTTGTGGTCGGGAGTGTGAACGCGGCTTTGACGCCCGCTGCATTTGTTGCCGTCTCGGCCTCTCCGGCTGATGTGGCGGCTCTTGCGGCTCAGGTGATTGCCCTTCGCACGTCCCTTGTCAATGCCGGTTTGATGGCCGCATCGTAATTGCCCGACAAGCGGAATCGCCCCTCGGCAACGGGGGGCTTTTTCGTGCTAGACTAGGAGGTGGAAGGAGTGTCATGACTGACCCACTGAAGTTTGACCTAATCGCCGCTCTCGAAGGCCGGACCTACCCGAAGAAGGAGGTTCCGATCTTCCTTGACGAGCAGTTGATGTTCGACTATGTGCAACTGTGCAAGGACGCGGACTATGACCCTCACAACAAGGAGAAGGCTGACCTTCGGGACCTAGCGCTCGCCCAGTTTAAAGACGCGGCAATTACTGTCACCGTCGTCGGGATTCCAACCCACGTTGTTGAATCCGTGAGGGCTGAGGTGGATGCGGAGTACCCGCCTGAGCACAATGCTTTTGGCGGACTCAAGGCCAATCCCGCCGCTGATGAAGAGTTTACGCTCAGGATGTGGCATAAGCACATTCCGCAAATGGCAGTTTCTAACGGGGCTGTGTTGAACCCGACCCTTGAAGACATCAAGGCATTTAGGCTCCAGGCCCCGTTGGCCGCGAAGTTGGCACTCCAGAATGCAATCAACGAACTGACGGAGAACACGCTCAAGTCGTACGAGATGATTGTGCAGGACCCCGATTTTTTGTCACAGCCCTCACAGACGGAGTAGCCCAATATTGTATGCCCGCGATTAGGGCGGCAATGCGCAGAGGCCAACGTCCAACCGTGATGCTGACAGGCGACCCCCATTTCGGACATCGGCACTCGATTACGGGTGCTCCCCTCCCGGGTTCAGGGTTTGACATCGGATGGGATATCTCCATCTCACACGCCTTTGAGGTCATCGAGATGTTCACCCGTCAAAACGGGCTGTACCAATGGCAGGTAGAGGACCCGGAACAGCGGATTGGTGCTGACCGTAAGATCGACCCGTTCCAACAGACCGTGGATAACATCACGGGCGGCAAAAACTATCAGGCGCGCCCGGGTGAGTATTTCGTGCCTCATCTGTCGTCTGGTCGGGACGATGAGAAATTGTGGACCTACGCGGATTGGCGGAAGGCGAAAATCGAGGAAATGCTCGGGGATGGTAGAATAGAGTGATAACTTTCCCGTAACGATTGGTGATGATTGTGGCTGATGAGGTAGTCGATAAGGTCACAGTCGTCTTTGGCTCTACCGGCTATGATCGACTCGTTTCAGCACTCACCCAGGCCAACGCAAAAGCCGAGAAAGCCCGGGGGACCTTCACGGAACTCCAGGCCGCTATTGACAAAATGGGGGACCAGGGTGTTATCTCTGCCAAGCAGGTAGAGGAACTTTCACGCGCCACGCAGAATGCGTTTAAGCGCACCCATTCAGCGGCCTCTATTGTCAACACTGCCCTCACCGGAACGGCAGACGCCACAACCTCGATGGCGGACCACCTCCCGCGACTCCGGTACGCGCTGTACGACGTGTCAACCACGTTTGCATTCGCAGGCGCGGCGATGCTCGGTCTTGGAGTGGCGGCGGCTGGAACCGCGATCACGATGGACCGACAGTTCGCGGATGTCATCCGTACAGCCGGGACGTACACGGACAAGACCGGGGAGTCCACCGACAGGCTCCGGGCCTCGTTTGACAACCTGTTCTCCACTCTCCCAGCAAACTGGGGGACGCTGACCCAGATCGGAACCCTCGCAGGGCAGTTGGGTGTCGCGGCGGAGAATGCCGATGAGTTCACGTCCCTGATCGTCAAGATGGTGACCACGACCGACCTCTCGGCTGAGCAGGCGGCAACGTCGATGGCCCGTCTCGCGGAACTGTTGGATGTCAGTGCCGGGCAGTACGAGAACCTCGGCTCGTCCATCCTCGCAACCGGCACGGCGTCGATTGCGACAGAGACCCAGATTACACGTACCGCAACCGAAATCGCGTCGATGGGTGACTTCGCGGGGTTCTCAGCGGATCAGGTGATCGGCCTGTCGTCGGCCCTCGCATCTCTCGGTGTCCAACCTGAACTTGCTCGCGGTATCATCACCCGGTTGTTTACCAACATCTCGGTGGCGATTGCCAACGGGGGTGACAGGCTTGAAGCGTTCGGTCGGATCGCGGGAACCACTGGTCAACAGTTCGCGCAGGCGTGGGGCACGGATGCAGCGGGTGCTCTCCAGCAACTACTCACCGGGCTCGGTCAGTTGGAGGGTACAGAAGCGACGACCACGCTTCAAGACTTGGGCATCACCGCAAGCCGGGACATCCCCACGATTCTGAAGTTGGCTCAGAACCACAAACTTCTAGCCGAACAGATGCAGATTGCAAGCGATGGCTTCGACCAAGGTACCGCGCTACAGGAGCAGTACGGGGTTGTTGCCCAAACTGTGGCCGAGAAGTTGAACGTGCTGAAGAACAACGTCCAGTTGCTGATCGCAGAGGCGGGGGATTCTCAGGGTGTTCTCTCCGACCTTGTAGACGTTCTGATCAGGCTGGTGGACGGACTTCGTAGTTTTGGGGACAGCCCTGTCGCGAAGATTCTGATAGGTATGGCCCTCGCAGCCTCTGTCTTTGGTGGGGCCGCACTGATCGCAACGGGGGCAATGGCCCGGTTTACCGCAAGCACGGCGGCTGTAGCAACAGCAAAAGCGGAGATGGTGAAGTTGGCCGTGGCAATGGGGGTGGTCGAAACCGAGGCTCAGGCCGCTTCGATGAATATGAGCCAGTTGACCGCCGCTACCGTGGGTGCAACTGTGGGAACGAGGGGTCTGACGCTTGCCCTTCGGAGTCTTAAAGTTGCTTCGGTGGTGGGCGCTGTTGCGGTGGGCTTCGAGTTGATCTGGGATCAGTTCAACAAGGTTGACGAGATGGCGGTAGACCTTACTACGGACGTGGAGGGGCTGCGCAAGGCCCTGGCGGAGGATACGAAGAATGTGGTCGAAAACGGGGCCTCATCCTTTGCCTCATATACCCG
>JAOCZQ021092079.1:0-13687 GCA_025434785.2 Epizoanthus fatuus | reverse complement strand
CACATACCATGTAAACATGTTCTTTGTATTAATTCAACACTGTAAATCCTATGCTGATGGTAACAATAAATATCTGAACATTAAGTTTTCGGCAAGTAACTATAGCCCTGTTAGACCTAGTGGGCCTCAAGGTCTTAGTCCCATACTCAGTAGCACCGCCTGCTACGTAAAGGAGGTTACTTGATTGTGTGTACATGGCTATTACTAGCGGAAAGCTTTATAAATACAGAATTGTAAACTAAGCTTATCCTGGTATAACGTTTAACCTTCATTCACAACTGATGTGCTTACTGGATAGATGAGTTTTCACAGTAATATTGTCGAAAAGCTGTTCTGATGTTGTATCATGCAGTGCCTTTTAAGTATAAATAGAGTGAAGCTTTCTGATTGGGTTTTAGCTTCTCGGTTGCCTGTGTTTAGTATGCAGGAGAAAGTGTGTTGTATGAACAGCTTCCAAAAAACATTCAGTTTGCATTTGGAGGTAAACTTTCGTAAGATGTCAAGTGCACAGCCAAGCAACTTTATCGGTTCACATGGATTGTACAGATAATATATTAATGGGAAGATAATCACATGTAAATTAGTGTTACAAAATAATGTGTTTAGACAACAAAAGCAGTACAGGTTACAGATTCACAGAGTTCAAGTTACAAAACTCATAAGTAGTGTATGGTACAGTGCAATGGAGTCCTGAGAACTCAGACCACTAGGGAAATTAAGAAACCTCAGTCTGATTTATTCTAAGTGAGAATAAAAATTATCCAAGATAGCATCACAATGATTCATACTGTGAACTACCAAGGTATTACTTTCCATTTGTGACATAGAATATAAATGAATTTTCAGTAATAACTATTGTTGTAGTCTAATATTTTCAGTCTGTATACATATATATGAAACCAGATCATTTGTTCCCTAATAAGTTGTCCAACTGAGAGTTTTTGGAGTAATTTTAGGCATAATGTTAGGCATAATCTGAACTGTGGAGCATTTGTACCATTGTTTTTTCTGGCCCTAGTGATTTAAGAGGCAGATTACTCTATTGAACGAATGAACTGCCATCCAATGGGTACAAAAAAATCATTTGTTTTATTTTAAATATTTCATTTCCTGGATTATCGTTTATCCAGTGGATAACAGTCTCCACAACTTGGGCGGCCAGGAACAAGGCTCTAGTTGTTTTTGGTTATATTTTGAAATTCTGCAATTATCAAACTCTGTGAATTTATTTCAGTAAAGATGTGTCACAAGTTTCAGTGTGCATCCTGTGTGTACATTTACTGTAATTTCTTTCTATAAGAAACAGGGAAAGGAACCATTGTGCAAAAGGGCATTTTGGAAGGCTTTCCAGAATTTGCAATTTTGTTTATGTCAAAGTTGTATGTTTTGTTCAAAAGGAAGGTTCTCAGTGCAAGAATGTCAGGTAGACTCTACTGAAAACTGTAGGACCACTCACACCGAGGTGAAAAGTAATTATGCAGAACTGACCAAAGGGCATTGTTAATACATGTTAGTAATTATAACGTCCATGATTTTGTGACACTGAGTATAAAAGTTGAGCTGAACGAGATAACCGCCATGACGAGGACATATTACACTCGTATTCTGAAAAGGACATTTGATCATGTTAATACATATTTAACTCTCACCTTTTGAATTAAAAAAATCATTTCACCTATGTTGTCTTTTATAACACTGTGTAGCCTGGGCTAGGAAATGGGTTACCCCACAGCTGTTCTTAAGTAATGTGCAAAGCTAAATCACCTGTGTCCTAACTTTTTTTTTTTTAACAAAGACACTGACTAACACTAACATTTACAAATATAAAATTGTCTTGGCAACCCCTAAAATATTCCCAAACTAACTCCCCCCGAAGAAAACGAAAATAGAGCTTTGGAAAACCTGTCAACAGCGACTTTGTTACTTCCAGTGGCTTGCTTTGGATCAGGAAAGGAAATAAACAAATGGTCCAATTTAATTCAGATAAAGAGCTGGTATGCTGCAGAGACGAATACAGAGATGCAAAAAAGCAGATCAGTTCCCGCCTTTTCGTCGGCACGTTTATAAGAACAACACTGAAAAATACATTTTTGGACCACATACACCTTCTCCCAGCCCCCTCTTTCCAGAATTTCAGATTACATCCCTCCCTTTTTGAAATGTCTGGATCCATCCCTGCCCAGCAGACAAATTGCTAAATAATATACCGAGAAGTCAAATACAAAATAATGCAAATATTAAATCCAAGACCTAACAAAATATGAAAGGATGTAATGACAGATGGAAATATTATATTCAAATAAGCTATTACTATCAGTTTTAAAAATCGTGTCTTGTACTGTTTTGCAGAAAGACTATGGAGCAGTTCGTTCTGCATATCTGCTAGATTCCGCAACCCTAATTCAAACTAATAGTAACCTTCATGCATCGATGTTCCTGTATCACTGCTAAATGTAATAACGATGTTAAGTGTAATAACCACCCTAAATGAAATACGTGACGTATACTGACTACAAAAAATGTGAATGGTTTTTTCTTTTGTTAACCAAACTCAAGATAGCGTCTGTTTGCATTCTGCTAATTTGCTTAGAACTGCCACTGCATGTTGTGGAAGATTGGACGATCATAGAACTACACCCCGTAAATTGGTTAGACATATCTACCTGTATCCACGATGTATGATGATTGCTGTTGTATCGTATGTTCTGGAACGTTGGCAGAGTATTATGAAACTTTGAAGGAAACTATCGATGAAGAATTAAAAAGGCGTGAGGATGACGAAGGATACGAAGAAATTATTGTAGTACATAAGTGTTTTGCGTATCTGAAGTTCACAAATGTGGATGAAACAGCTTGCAGCTGTGTGGGGTATAAACAATACATCACATCACCGCCAAACGGTTTACCGTTTAAACTTGAAATTACGGAATATCGTGGCTGTGAAGAAGATTCTGTCGATGTGTATTTCATCAACAATGAGCAAGCTGTGATGAAAGAACTCGAAGAACTGATTTCATCCACTGAGAAGTAAGACTTGTAAAACCCAAATGTTAATGCAAACCGTGTATAGTAAACCATTGTAGATCAAGACTTTGTCTCTTGTGTTTTGATTCTTGTGAGAATATAACTAGCTTTTTTTTTTAAATATCCCATCCCTCAAGTGCGAGTCTGAATTCAAACTTTTGAGCATACAATCGCAACAGAATAGTATATCTCCATTTCGAAACATAGACGAATGTGTTCATTTGATTAACAGAAACGCGGAGTTGGAAGATGCTGTGTATTTCAAGGATATACACGAAAAGAAAACTGAAGAGGGGAATGGGGTGAACTTTACGAGTGTCTCGCTCAATAAGTATAACCACCCAAACGAGAAACGTTCATTTCACTCTTGTTCGCTGAGGTGATCAGGAAAAGCCACCGGCTTTGATCAAATCAAAATTGACGATATCAAATACAATATCGACTCCATTGCTGGCCCTTTATCTCACATCATCAATCAATCTATTTCTACAGGAATTGTACCCCATGACATAAAAACAGCTAGAGTAATCCCAATTCATAAGAAGGATGATCCAAATTATTTTGGGAACTATAGACCAATATCAATACTACCCGCCTTTTCAAAGTTCTTCGAAAAAACAATATATGACAGAATGATCAATTTTATAAATAAACATAACATTCTTTTTAAACATCAGTATGGGTTTAGATCTCAGCATTCAACTAATCTTTCCTTAATGCACTTGATAAATCAAATTTCGTCCTCCATTGATAACAAGGAATTATGTGCTGGTATTTTCTTAGATCTGTCCAAAGCCTTCGATACAGTAAATCATAAAATTCTTATAAATAAGCTTGAGCACTATGGATTTAGAGGCCTGGCACTACAATGGATCAAGAACTATCTGAATGACCGTAACCAATATGTTGAGTACAAAACTACATCATCTGAATACCAAACAGTTAAATGTGGTGTCCCCCAAGGAAGTATTCTAGGCCCTTTATCGTTTATTATTTATATTAATGACATTGTGCAAGCCTCGGATCTGTTTCAATTTGCGGACGATACAAGTATATTTCTTTCCAGTAAAGATTCTAAAACACTTTACGAAACGTTGAACACAGAGATTGACAAGGTATCAAACTGGCTAACAGCAAACAAACTCACAATCAATATTTAAAAAAACTAATTATATAATTTGTAAAGCCAGACAAAAGAAATTAACTACAACAAATTTTGATATAAAGATAAATAATGAACTCATAGATCAAAAACAAAGTACCAAATTCCTCGGTGTATTTGTTGATGAAAACCTCAATTGGAAAGAACATATTCATACTATATTGAGAGAGCATGATTATGATATGGATAGAACAGCTCAACTTCTTGAAATAAGTAGTAGGCAACTTTATAATAAAGTCAAAGAGTATGATATCAAACTAAAATAAGTACTTAATATCTACTTAATAACTATGTGTTACTTTTATTTAGAGCGTTTATCTTAAGAGATTTGATAACAGTAATGGGTTCTAAGAAGGAGGGATAGTATGAAATTAGTATGCCTAGGCGATAGCCTAACAGAAGGCTATGAAATAGATTTATCAAAGCGTTGGACAGATGTATTAGCATCTACAGCGGGAATAGAAGTGATTAACAGCGGTATTTGTGGTGATACAACTGCAGGTATGTTGGCGCGATTTAAAGCAATGGTGATTGATCATGAGCCAAGTCATGTATTAATTATGGGGGGTACCAATGATGTGATGTGTGGTGTTTCTAACGAAAGTATCAAGAGCAATTTACTTGCGATGACACGTTATGCAAGACATCATGGGATTCAAGCGATTATTGGCATCCCAACACCGTATTATGTGGAACTATTAGCAAAGGAAGAACAGACTTCGAATGAAATTGCCTTGGGGCAAAGTATCGAAATGATGAGAGATGAACTTAGATTATTTTTTATGGAAGATGGATTGCCTATTATTGAATTTGGCGAAACTTTAATCTTATCGGATTATCTATCAGATGGGTGTCATCCCAATGAAGAGGGACAGCGTAAGATGATGGAAGCAGTCAATGATTATATAAGCGGATTGATCTAGGTCTTCCATTTTTGGAGGAGACTACATGAATAAGAATTATAGATTGGTAACACAAGCATTTTTAAATAAAGAAACATTGCTTCATGTTAAAGCATTAGAAGAGATTTGTAGTAAAAATGACCAGACCTCTTTGAAATTAGAATTGGAATATAAAGCAAATGTAGCTGCTGATGAGACTTCTGATAAAAATCAGATTAATGAATATTTGTGTTATAAAGGCGATACACTTATTGGCTATCTTGGTATATGTGGATTTAACGGTCGTGTTTTAGAAATCAATGGAATGGTAGCCCCTGAGTACAGACGACAAGGTGTGTTTACTGCACTTATAAAAGGTGCGCTTGAGGAATATGCATCAAGGAAGGAAGATACACTTTTATTACTGAGTGATCATGCATCTATATCTGGACAAGCTTTTATTCAGTCACTTACAACACAGTACAAATTTTCCGAGTATGAGATGTGTTTGAACTTAGATACACATGAGTTTTCTGATAGTTCTTCACGATTAAGTTTTAGAAAAGCAAGCAATGAGGATGCATCGGAAATTGCAAAGCAAAATTCTATTTACTTTGGGAAGCCTATTAACCTTGCGGACGTACCACTACCTGAAACTGAGGAGAAAAGAGGGATGACCATCTATTTGGCTTCCCTAGGTAATAAGATAATAGGAAAAGTAAATATTGCCCTAAATGATGACGAAACGGGTATCTACGGAGTAGGTGTAGTACCTGAGCACAGAAGTAAAGGGTATGGAAGAGAAATTCTTGACTTTGCAGTGCGTCAATCACAAACCATGGGTGTATCACGTGTCATGCTTCAAGTGGAAGCAGAAAATGACAATGCATTAAGTCTCTATACAAGTAGTGGATTCACGGTGATTTACAAAATGGATTATTATGCTTGGAATGAATAAATAAAAGAATCGGAGGTGCAACGATGTCTAAGAAAAAAATATGGATTACGATTATTGGGAGTATTTTTTTACTCTTTTTAATAGGAGTGTATTTGATTAAGACATTAGGCATTGTTGCAACGATGATTCACTATTAATAGATGAAATAGAGGTGTTAGATGGTGAACGAAAGAGTTTGTATATTTGATTTTTATCCAGAAAATAATGAGTTACTAGTGCTATTCAATACATTAAAAGGTGAAAATAAGCTCCTATTTGCCCTTACGGATGATGGCATTGAAAATGTTGAAGGCCACCTAGAACACACGATTGATAATCAAATAGTAGCGGTAACCGAACCAGATGAGTCTTACAATCTCGTCTATGCAAGGAATACATTTAAATGGTTTTCTACGGCTAGTGACGAAGACGTGCTAGCGTGTTTAGAAACGAATATGTTTTTCTATATGGGAGCTATTGTGGATGAGGATCACTTGTTAGCAGAGCCAGTCTTCACCTTTGAATTCTGTGAGAACTTAACAATTGGCGAAGAGTGTGAATCAGCTCTTTTTATGGGATGTCCTAGTAGAGCGTATATAAAGACTACCTTTGAAAAATTTGGTGGATATAAGATGATAAATGAAGATGAGGATCATTCATTTTGGATACCAGAAGCAAGTGAGTACTGGGAGGGTGAGCGAAAATTGGACCCTAAATACATATAAGAAAGTAGGATTAATATTGGATAAAGAATTTTGCTTTGATGCAATAGTAAGGATACCTAATGAGATGACAAATGACGCATTCTATGATAATTTTATCGAATTCATAGAATCGAACAACTGGTATTGTGGTGGGGGTATTGGACCCGTCGATGGTGAGAATAATATCAGTATGAGTTATAGCATGAGTTATGGTGTGTCGGTAGAAGATGACTTAACATATGATGTTTTTTATAATAAGTTAATCGCCTTCTTTGAATCTCATACAATGTCATACAAATGCGAAGTCAAAGAAGTTATTGACGGTTATTACATAAATAGAGATGGTAGTAGAGGTGCCCATGTAATGGGCGATGACTACGAAGAAAACAAATCAAAACATAGAATACGAAAAACCATAGCAATTGTATCTGCCATCGCATTGATTTTAGCAGTTCTATTAGGAACGATTACAATCGGTATGTTGAAAGAGGATATAGATGGAGAAAAGTTACAGAATGAAGGGCTTGTGGAAGAGGAATTTTTAACGAATGCAGAGTTGGTGCTTTTAATTGCAGAAATGAATGGTGAGAAAGAGGCGTCCAAAAAATTTAAAGGAGAAACGACTTTCGATGATGTGCCTTTAGATGAGTGGTTCTATCCCTATGTCGCTTATGCTGAAGAAAGGGCTTGGATTATAAATGATGGAGATGGAGAATTTAAGCCTGAAGGTAAAATAGATGCACAGACTATGTCTCTAGTTATGCTAAGACAGTTAGGATATTCTACAACTGAGGAATCAGCTATTGAGGACGCAATAGCATTAGGTATTTATGAGGAATTGGGGGGAGAGTATTTAACAAAAGGTGAAGCTTTTGTATGGATATGGCAAACGGTGAATACACCTAAAAAGGGTTCAAAGATTCCTATGGGTGTTGAATTAGGAACCATAGAGGATGAGGGAGTGGAGTAAATAAGAATCATCAAAGAATAGTATGAATACTTAAATTGTTTAAAGGGTTATAGGGGGCTATAAGAGAGTGTTAATGAGAAGACTAATTAAAATTATGCTGGCCATGCTTGTTGTGAGTGTTTGTGTGGGGTATTCAGGGGCATATGCAGAGATATACGACTTATGGATTGGAAAAGCGGAGGTTATTTATGATACTCAATATAAGTATTATGGAGAAATGTATGTCGTACCAGATTCGTCACCTGCTGTAATCAGATACATGCCTAATAAGTATGAAACTATTTATATGGGAGAGGTCAGAGTAATTGGGAAATCAGCTTTTAGCGGACAAGATGAGTTAAGATACATTAATATTCCAAGAGTTTTAAAGGAAATAAAATCTAATGCCTTTGAAAATACGAGTGAATTAAAGAGTATTGATTTACCTTATGGACTTAGAATTATTGGTTCAAGTGCTTTTTTAAATAGTGGGTTAGAAGAAATTGTAATTCCAGGAACAGTCGAAAAAATTGAGCCACTAACATTTTCAGGTAACAACCACCTGGAAAAGGTTGTCATTCAACATGGTGTAGAATCAATAGGTGCGCGGGCTTTTTCTACCCTAAGACTAGAAGAAATACATATACCTGAAACTGTAGAGACAATAGATCCACTGGCACTAGACTTAAATGGCTTAGATCATGTGATCTTGTACACCACAGAAGGAAGTGTGGCAGATGATTACGGCAAGAAAAATCATATGCAAATTATTTATGTTGATGAAGATGGTAATCCTGAAAATGATGAGATCTACCAATCATTTGCGACATTAGAGGTTATTAGAGACAACATCAAAAAGAAGTCCAAAGAGCATGTTAATTTTGTAGATCTCAACTCCAAAGTATATCCTAGCGGTGTGTATGAAGTGGAGAATTGGAATAAGAAGTCAAAGATATCTTTTACAAGTAATATAGAGGATGATTTTGCCTTGGCGACTTGGTATCTGATTAAAAAAGGTGACCAGTTCGAACCTGTATCTATGTTTGATGGGGTGCCGGAAGCTGAGTTTATTAGAACTGATGAAAAGAGAACAGCTACAATTTCAGCACCCCAAAATATAACTGTATTTGATAAAGAGGGTAATGAGTACACTGAAAATAGCCCGGAACTGTATGGTTTGATTTCTTCTTATCATTCTGAAGAAGGGGATACTGGGACTTTAAAAGCAAAATTAATACTTGTTAGATATACTGATATTGCTAAGGCAAATAATGGATTGAATTCTGCTGGGCAAGGTTTCCCTATTGCTGCAGAGTTACATGCTCTGGAAGCTAATGAAGGCATGCCGCCTGATTTACCAATAACGGAGGAAGATTTTGCTCAAGTATTTTTGTATATGGCAAAGAATAATTTATTTGAACATAGAGTACATCTTATGAATGCAAGATTTGATGTGGCGACGACAAGTGAGTTTAAAGAAAAAATGCATGAAGGTTTTTTATTAGCATTGGCAAAGTATCCTGAGTATATGGCCTATACTCATGGTTACAACTATACGGTATCAGGTGCAGGTTTGGGTTGCTATATAACTTATAGAACCGAATGCGATGATTATACGATAGCAGAAGTTGAACAAATGCAATTGCTTTTCCAGATTCGTGCTCAAGGCTATTTAGAAACCCTACGAAAAGAAGGGAAACTTTCTGATGAGATGACTGAGTATGAAAAAGCTAAGGCTATCTATGAATGGGTAATTCTCTTTGCAGATTATGACTTAGATAATGACATTATCAGTCATACCGGTTTTGGATTGATGGACAATCAAATTGCAGTGTGTGAAGGTTATGCGGCCACTTACAATATGATGTGTAGAATGGCTGGTATAAATATACAAGCTTGTGTAGGGGAACCAAAGGGCAGTGCGAAAAAAGACACACATATGTGGTCTATTGCAGAACTTGATGGAGAACGTGTTCATATTGATTCGACTTGGGGAGATCCCACAGACCCATCATATCCTGACGATTATATTAGTTATAAATATTTCGCACTTAAACCAGAGGTCATGGGAGAAGATCATTCATGGGACGAAGAGATCTACGGTGAATAGTTTTCCTATTATGAATCGTAAAATTAATTAACAGTATTTTCTAGGTCTTCACAATTGTGGAGACCTTTTTTTTACGGAAAAATTATCATGTACAAAACTTAACAAACTCTGTATTTACTTATTCAAACAGATATAATATAATAGCGAAAACTACGATTACAAATTTGAGATAAATGAACATTTGTTATCGTTGCATTTGCGTTTTTAGTGTGAATAAGGGGGAAGATGAAGTCTATTAAGTTTAAACAAATATTAAGTAGAAGAATAATGATATTTACTTTTATAAGTATTTTCATCGTAGAAATTACTATTTACGGTATTTTTTCTTACTATGGAAGAATGGCAACCTTGAGAAGGGAAAACCATGCAATTACAGAATCTCTTATGAGTGTAAAAAATGGTGTTCAAGTGAGTATAGATGACATCGAGCATAAACTTGAAAACATAGAAATGAACACGAGAATACTACAAAGTGTTCATGGAGAAATTTTCTCTAGGGAAGATGAGTTAAAAAGCAAAGAAGAATATATTATTCATACAAATGGTGCAATGTACAATGAGAAGAGAAATGGGGCCAGTCTGTATTATAACACCCAAAGTGTTTATGATGATCATATGATGCAACGTGTTTATAAAACAGAACAGATGGACTCCTTATTTAAAATTCTCATTGATTCAAATGAGTTAATTCAACAAATATATTTCAATGGACATGACAATTTAAATAGGATGTATCCATATGTATATGGACTTGCTGATACTTTTGGCAATGATGTTGATGTTGAAGTGTTTCCATTCTACTACCTCGCAAATTTGGAAAATAATCCTTCAAAGGATATTGTTTGGACACCTTTGTATGAGGATCCTGCTGGTTTGGGATGGGTCGTGTCTTGTATAGCACCGATTTATAATAATCAAGTTCTTGAAGGGGTATCTGGAATAGATTTAGAAATTAAGAATTTAGTAAATAATATTTTAAAAATTGGTATCGAGTATCCCCATAGAAAACTATTATTTGATAATAACTTTAATTTGATTACGATTGACGGCAATGGTGTGGAAACCCTTAGATTAGAGGCGAATGAATTCCTACACTTTGATGATGAGAAAACCATGAATCAAATAAAAGATTTGTATGAGGGCGATACAAACAATTGGGAAATTTTAATGGTTGATGGCGTAAAATATTTTGCAGTACCACAAACTATTGAAACAACTGATTGGAAATTGCTTATACTAATAGATTATGAAGAAATACATTTACCACTTATTAAGTTGTCTTCAGACGTTGACAAGATGTTACGTATCACAAATTTAACACTGATAGTTTTAACCTCATTAATTGTATTTTTGGCTTATGTAATATCAAAAAGAATGGCGCGTAATTTGGTCTTACCCTTACAAGATATTGAAAAAAGAGTCATTAGATTTACTGAGGATAGGGCTATTGGTGAAGTGCCTTCAAAAACAGGTATAAAGGAAATTGATTTAGTCAATGAAGAGATCTACATAATGATGAATGAAATAATTGATTCAACTCAGATGATTATCAAAGCAAATGAGGAAAAAGCCATAAATGAAGTTAAAATAAACTGTTTACATGAGTACTCTTATAAAGATATGTTAACGGAACTCTTCAATAGAAGAAAAATGGAAGACCTACTGGATGCAGAAATTGAAAGAGGATTACGTTATGGCAACACCTTTGCATTTTTATTAATAGATATAGATTTTTTCAAGAGAATTAATGACAATTATGGTCATAATACTGGTGATCTTGTTTTAAAGGAACTAGCTAGCTTAATTGCATCAAACCTAAGAGAAACAGATATCTTGAGCCGCTGGGGTGGTGAGGAGTTTGTTGTTCTGTGTCAGGATAGTAGTTTGGAGCGAGGCGTTGCAGTTGCTGAAAAAATCAGAAAAATAGTTGATGCGCATCATTTTGTTGATGGTATTAGATTTAGCGTAAGTATTGGTGTCGTAGAATTCCGTGTTGGTTTGGAGGATAAGTATACTCTATTTAAACGTGTTGATGCGTTATTATATTATGCAAAAGAGAATGGTAGAAATCGAGTAAGTTATAAGTAAAAAATAAGCAATTGATGAGTATATACTCTCATCAATTGCTTTTTCTTTATTTTTGCTTTGGTTATTTATGAAAATGAATAAGTTCCTTAGTAGAAACAATAGGATTAACATATTTAACTTTATCCATTGTTTTACCCTTGATGACAAATGCAGATTTAGGACAATATTGAATGCAAGCCATACATCTTTGACAGTTACCATTAAATTGATGTTTTTCATTAGTAATATCGATATTTTGAACGGGGCAGATTCTTGTACATAAGCCACATTGATCACAGGTGTTCCCCACTTCAAACTCCTTATCCCATTGACGTGTATCTCTTATATATCGATTTGGGGACATAATATTTGGTAGCAGATAGCCCATGTAGCTTTGTAAATCTATTTCCTTATGCTTTGATCGAATAGAATTGACAATAGTCGTGGTACTTTTAAGGGCTGCGTCAATATTCTTTGAAATGACATCAGGATTTGGCATAATCATTTCATAATACCAACCATTCATATAGTTTGATGCAATCTCAATACTTTTACCATAGTCTAGTTGTAGATTATGAAGTTCTAAACAGGCGTCGATATGCTTTAAACTATAGCCAGTTTCTCTTCCAGCGGTAGCTATGGCAAATGTATAATTTGCACTTACATGTTCAGCTTCTTCAATAAATCTTCTCACTATTTGAGGTGCGGTACCATAATAGCAAGGAAATACAAATCCAATGCTGTCTCCCTCGATGTTCCAAGTTTTTTGACGCATTAGTTTTGATATTGAGAGTACTTCTGTATTACCCAGTTCTATTGCAACCCTATTTGCCATCATTAAACTGTTGCCTGTTCCTGTAAAAACATAAATCTTATTCATATGTCATCTCCTTTTTTACTTATCTAACGGTTTGTTAAAACGTTAGATAATAAGTTAAAAATAAATACAAAGCCCTAATGCTTTGTATTATTTTTTATGTAATCCATGTATTAACAATCTTATTGCAAACTCAATTTCTACTTTTGCTAAATCATATCCTTCTTGTACTTTATCTTTTGGCAAGTAAAGGGGACAGTTTACCAATAGAAGTCCACGCCCAACCTTCATAATCATGCTTGCTGTTTCGTTGGGGTTACATACAATAAATTCTTCGTCCTTAATGCCGTCTTCTATGACACGGCTCATGATTGTTTGGTTTTGAGCGAGTGCGCGAGTCACAATATTATTCGTGTCATCTTTTTCGTCATTGCCAGTAAAATGGTGCGTGATAGCAATGTCACTCCAAAAATCAATCTCTAAACAAATGAGTTGTATAATTTTGTCCTCATTTGATTTTAGTTTTGCAATTGACTGCTTCATATTTAAACGATGCTCAATCATGAGACCTTCAATAACGGCTTCATAGATTGCAAGTTTGTCTTTGAAGTGATAATATATGGACGCCTTATTTATTCCTACACGTTTACCAATATCACTCATGGATGTTTTGGAATAACCATAGTTACTAAAACATTCGCTAGCAGCGGTCAATATTTCTTCTTGTTTTGTCATTAAACTCTCCTTTGTCTAACAATATACCATTTCGTTAGATGATTTGCAAAGCAATTAGTGATTAATTAGATTAAAGTGGGTACATGTTAAGAAATATCAGAAAGATGGAAAATGATAATTTTTTACGCATAAATGTTAAAAAATAGTAATTATGTCACTATTATTTGCAAGTTTTCAAATTTGATGATAAAATAAGAAAAAAAATGAAAAAAGGTGTTAATATTATGATTCCATATGTCAGACGATCTAAAATTTTAGAACTTATGCACTCCAAAGAAGTGGTTTTTCTTGAAGAAATATC
>JAOCZQ021082300.1:0-13718 GCA_025434785.2 Epizoanthus fatuus | reverse complement strand
CGCTCGACCCAGTTTCCAGCGTTTCACAGGTGGCACAAGACCCAATGAGCGCGTTTCACCGCCCTTTCTTTCTAGCGACACGTCAGGCATTACAGTCGTTAAATCAAAACATCTTGAAATACTCGGCAGCACATTCTGTATTGCTAGATATGTAATTGCTTAACTATATAGAATGAAACTCTTGTTAAAATATTTTAATAAGTAATAAGTTTAAAAATAATTAAAAAATGTTTTAAATAAGTTTAAAAACTTCCGATATTAATAGCGACTGTCACACTTCAGGTTGGTTTTCCATACATGCAGACTAACTAAATACTGTTAGCAGAACATGTGGGTTTAACTGCATGGGCTACTATCCGTGAGATGAAACTCACGGGAAATTAATTATAACTGCTGTCTAGGTTTCATGCCACCCCCAAGTTTTCAAACTCAAGAACAGCTTTAGTGGAATTAACTATCATATCTTAGAAATTAGGTCATATTTCATTGTTTCGCGAAATCGCATACAAGGCCTTATTCTTGCCCACGCCATGGTGATGTGAAACAAGTCACACCTTGTATGTTTGTCTTATCCACTGTCTTTGTCTGTGCTTATGTTTGTGAATTACTCAGGACTGAAGGATTCGTTGAAATAAATGAAGTACCCAGTAATAGAATATATTCTGACCTAATGCTCCTAAAAGCAATACCTAACAAATGACCGTTTCCAAGATCTAGAGTCGATCTACAATTCCAGTTCATTTTCAAGTCAGATGGTTTTT
Source organism: Epizoanthus fatuus (assembly GCA_025434785.2). NCBI lineage: Eukaryota > Metazoa > Cnidaria > Anthozoa > Zoantharia > Epizoanthidae > Epizoanthus > Epizoanthus fatuus. The sequence goes on along the minus strand of JAOCZQ021082300.1, from coordinate 12,957 downwards.
GTCTGCCCATAGCCTATTGCATTTCAAGCAACGAAGTAAGGGACCGTTCATTATTTATCGTGCAGGGGGGGGGGTAGTCTCCTTCGCAGCCGTTCTTTGGCGTCGGTCCTATTTAGGTCCCATGACTCTCTCGGTCCCTCCTCACGAACGGCTGCTGCAACCAGCCAAACATTCCATTCCCTTTGTAGTGCATTAACCAATCAGCAATCTGAATAGAAATGTTTCGCTGCCACTCCCACTTACTTTCCCGCCAAATGTCGCAGTACAAGCGATGGAGGTCAATTCCCTCAAAGAATGGATGCAACTCCCAAAAAGCTAATTGAAAGTGGCGAAAAATGTTTTCTATGTTCTGCATCCGCTGTTCTAAAGAATAACAAAATATTTGTTTTTGGCAAAAGTTCGTTGGATATTCCCGGGCTTATCGATTCTGCGATAGACATTGGTGTGAGACAGTACTCGGAAAGCGCCGATTTGTTTGTCTGTAAAAGTGCCTGCTACAAGAAACTGTTGAAGTTCAAAAATGCTTCGGACAAGTATCATGGGCTCAAAGACGAATTAAGAGCGCAGTTTGAATGTACACCTCGACTTAGAGCAAAAAGATTGTTGCGATCAGAAGAGAAGCCGGAGGAAGAAGCAACTGCAACTGAAAGGAAATCAAACGTTCAGAAAACTTCAAGAACACTCGATTTTTATGATGATTCTGCGAACCATACCGCTCTTTATACCTTTGTTAGTGCAAGTAACTTGAATGCAAACCCGCTTTCCGCGTGTGAATCGAATCCCTTCCCGGCACCTGAGCTCATCACATCGACTCCAGTGAAAACGACGGGCACGAAAGGTGAGGCCTCAGCGGCAGAAGGTTGTGTCAAGTTGTCTGTACGTTATCCAAGTAAAACTGTTAATAAGACTCTCAGTGATGTGTATCAGGCACTGGGAAAAGCTTTGTTGTTTGGTCCGCCATCTAGAATTGCCTCAGCAATAATGAAATGCGAACCAATACGTAAGTTGGTTATTCAGAAAGTGTTTGGTATTGTATCAAGAGAAGTCAGTGGTCTCTGTTCTAGAAAGAAGCCGTCGATGTTACGAAAAACGGGCAAGGAAGATCTGATTAACTTTGATATGAAAGAACTGTGTATGGAATGGAAAACGAGAGCTCCTCTCTTTTACTCCTTCCTCCTCACTTCCTGTGTAACGAAGAGTACAGAAAACGCAATTTGGCTGCCAAGTGTTGCAATTTCTGGCTCTGTGCTGCTGAAGCAGAGAAACGGTGAGATGAGCGCAACTGCAAAGGTGTTGGGTATTCTACTCAAGACGAGATCATTGGAGGTTAGTGAACTTTTGAGTGTCAAACTTGCAGTCCATTTCGGTAAGCAGATATGAAAATCGGGGAACATGTTTACCATTACCATTTTATTACAGGTAGATCTAGAGAAAAATATATCTTGAGTGTGATAACACTTTTCGCAAAATTACCGTATTCCCTCTATTACCCCCCCCCCTGGGGGCTTATTTATCTTCAGTGCTTCTGGACTGGAGGCTTGTTAGAAGGGGGGAGGCTTATTAGAGGCTGGGGGGCTTTTAAGCCTCTTTTACTGAAATGGATGTCATGTTCTTTCGAAATTCATAACTATCTTTATTGATTCATGGTTTTTGACAGCTTACAGTGTATTTCAACTGCCTACTGAGAGAAAAAGTTCAGCACTAATGTATATAATTTTGCAAAACTCAGGGGCGGATCTAGGGGGAGGGTCCAGGGGGTCCGCACCCCCCTCCCCTTCGGATGTTGCTTCGTAAGCATGCTAACATTTCCAGCACTATGACTCAGTGTAGGCTGGATCCACCCCATTGGACCCCCTTTCCAAATTCGGGCTGGACCCACCCATTTGGGTACCCCTTCCAAATTTGGGCTGGACCAACCCATTTGGACCCCCCTTTCCAAATTTGGGCTGGACCAACCCATTTGGACCCCCCTTTCCAAATTTTCTGGATCCGCCCCTGAAACTAAATAGTTTATGGTCATAACGAAATGTAACATTTATGCCATCCACTGCATGGGTATTTTTATATTGAAACACATGCTTTTTAATGAAGAAAAATACCACTTTAGGGGGTGGGGGCTTATTTAATTTTTGGTGCCTCAGAATGGGGGCTTATGAGAGACTGGGGGCTTGATAGAGGAAATATGGTACATACATTTTCAATTTTTATAAAATAAAATCATTTGCATTGTTTTCTTGTGTGTAGGATAAACAGTCAATATAATACATATATATTTATAATAATTGGTCAAGTCACATGCATAACTGAAAAACTTTTAAAAGTGTTTTCCAATTTTCATTAAATTATAACATGATCATCTACCAAACAGCAATTATTGTTAGACTCGACTCAACTACAATGGCTATAGGCAAATCTTTGTTTACACATTTTTTCATTAGCATAATTAGCATAATTGTGAATTTTACTGGACAAACAACAAATGAAACAAATCAAAATTAGCTAGATTACCAAGTTTTATATAATTATGTACTCCAAAATGTGACCAATAAGTGTGCAGTGAGAGATAGTATATGTTAGAATTATAGGCAAAAATAAGAAAATTCCATACATTTGTTTATAATTTTATTATATTTAAAACCATCCCATACATTTGCTTATAATTTTGTCTGATGCAGATTTCTCAGTCGTAATTTTGGATACAGGACAAAAACGTGTCAAGTTTACTAATGCTGGTAGGAAGTGTTTTGCCATGTGACTCTTTTTTATCAGATAAATTTTAAATAATGCTTAACAATTAACATAAAAATGTAAACTAAAACAATTAAATTAGACAAATTATAATACTTTGAACACAGGAAGTGCAAAACCAAAATGTCTCGTAGGTACTGTTACAAGTCTTGAGGTGTACTCCCTAGGTCTGATGTTAGGGGGGTCATCTAAAAAATACCTCACCAAGAAAATAAATAACCCTAAAATAAACTCGAAATACACTAAAAATACCAAGACTTTAGTATGAATGATCACTGTGAACTTATATACAAAGTGCAGTGATAACCAGGGTTCAGTTTATACTAGTCACCAGCTCAGGGGTCAAGGGTATAAATGAAAGTGCCAGTTGCTACTTACCCCAAAAAAACCTGATAAACACTTTTCATTGGCCTAAACAAGCCCCTAGAAAATAGAATGGATATTTCTATGCCTAAAAATATGACCAGCCCCCTGTCATCTGACCATTGATGGTCACCCACAGTCACAACCCCCCCCCCCCCTCCATCCAGGTTGTAAGTTCTTATTCTTTTTAACTTTATTTAGGCAACTCTTGCAAGATTTTCCAAAATGAAGCTAACATGCTGTAACCGAAGCATACTTACAGAACTGGATGTGCTTGGTGGCAATTATGATGTTCAACTACAAGAAGCACGAGAAACAATTACACAAGAAAACATCCTTATGAAGGAACAAGTGGAGACGTTGACAAAGCTGCAGTCCAGCCATACTTCTCATGAGAACTGCCCTCCAGACTGCCATGAAACCATCCAAAAGGCAAGTAAAGATTTGGACAGCTCAAGAAAGGCATCCCACCCAGGATTTGTTATTGCTTTTGACAATCTTGACATTGAACTACGAAGAAAGAACATGACTCTTTCTGCCCAGAACAGAGACTTTCACTGGGTTAACCACAAGATGATACAAAACCGTATCTCTGGTTGTCAACTTGCAGTAGATGAACCAACATCAGATTTGGTTGATGTTCCAAACTTGAAATTAATCCCAAGTATCGAAGACCACCAGCAACAGAGGCTTAACTACATGATACTTGTATCCAGAGTACTGGTTGAGTACTTTGATGCCTTTAAACCTTTGAAGGATGCATGTGTATATCACATTCCTCACAAGTATACAACTGAAATGTCACAAAAGTCAACAAAGGTATATTTTCAGTGTACTTGGTTCATAACATGATTTTAGTCAGTCACACAAGACATAAATTATAGTAACAAACGGTATGAATTGTATACCATTAAGTACAATACAATTTCCTTTATTTGGGTAGGGTAGCATAATGAGCACTGCTATCAACAGGCCCTACTTATAGTACAATAAAAATATAAGAAATTACAATGATATCATATTATATAAAAAATTACAAAGTATACTTCCAAATATCTTATATATTTATATACTTATAATATAGCTTTTTCAATTTTTACCCTAATGTGTTTTATCCATTGTAATTCAGTGGGTTTTTTTTATGTGAAATGGAAGTTAATTAAATTATTATTAAAAAAAATTATACTCAGTTTCTAGTACTCTATGGTTTAAATCCACTCTGATGAATGTACATACATATTGGGTTAAAAGCATAAGCCCCCTTTCCGAGTCAAAGTTTTTAAAGTGTAGGTGGACCAATGGGAGGGATGAAGGGGGCCATACCCCTTTATTCCTCTTTGGCTGCAGCTATTTATAACAGTAAATGAAGTGACAAAATGTTTATCTGAGCACTGTTTGATTGCTGAAATAATGATGATCCCTTTTCCAGCTTCTCTTTCTCAAATTTCTGCATCAGCACCTGTAGCCTGCAAACAGGCTCATGAGCCTGGCTACAGCCCCTGATAAGCACCCCACCCAGACCCCACAATGGGGACTGCACTCAACCCTCTTATCCTGGATCCTATTAAAGAAAGGGATTTTTGAAATTGACTTGTTCCTTGCCTACATAACCAAGAAAATCCATTAATCTCTTAGGTGCCCCTGGGTATTATTTTCAAAAATGAGAACAAGAATGAAGACATGATGGCCATTCTGAAACAGTTCCACTCCTATGTGCCAAGAAAGGGTGATGGCTATGAATGTCAACTACTAGCTGGAGATCAACTTACTGTTGAAAGAGCTGTTAATGTCATTGCATCAGTGGCTAATGGATACTCGGCTGAAGATCGCTTTGAGGGGATGGAACTACAACTTGGGGATTGGCATACTGCAGTAAAATTACTCACTGTAAGTATCTATTGGAACCAGATTTTACTGAACTGTTGCAGTTGAAGGGATAATCAGAATGCAAAGTAGTATATTATATCAACATATAATTTTAATCAGCTCGGTAGACTCATTTGGGATAGATTAGTATCCTGATGGACTAGAAAACCTTTTTTCAGTAAAGTAATTTTGACTGCATTATTTTTATTAAAATTAGAGAATATACATGTATCAAGATAGCTGGACTTACACCAGCTGAATATACAGATTATAAAGATAATAATTTTTTTGTTTTTGGACTGGGTGAGAACTCTGATATTAAAGTGACAGGAAGGTGTAAAATATTCTTTGGGGAATTATTTGCAATTTTGTATTTTTTGGCTTCAGAGATGGGAAAATGATATTATTAAATTGATATTTTTTGTGTTCAGGTTGACTGGACCCCAGTATTTTAGGGAATTTAAATATTTGTGCTCCTCATAATTTTGAGGGGTTGGAATTAGGTCTTCATTCTCACTTCCCTGCACTCAAGCACCAAGGGATATCACCTAGCCGGGTACCTGGGGAGGGGGGGGGGGGTTCCAGAGCTCCATCATTTTAGGCTGGAGCCCCAAGCAACATGGAACCCCAAACGTTTTCTTTTGGAGCCCCATTTATGTTGGCTTTATGGAGCCCTGGAGCACCACCCCCTTTATATAGGAGCTCATGTTAGGGGAAAATGCACCTCTAACTTACAGCTTTGGTATTTGTCATAGTTTACTGCCAGTTACACTGTCTCACAAATTTGCCTCCAAGAGGTAGATTTTAGGAGCATTAAATTTGAGCCCTGGGTACTTTGCATTATTTTAACTTTGATCCCATTTAATAGTTGATTTATAGGAGATTCTTCAGTGGAAAGTCAGAAGGAGAAAACTGTACCCTATTCTCTGATCGTACCCTCATCAATCGGCGAAATGTCACTGGTGATCCCCATGCTACATATCGGCCCAACAGAGACTTCCTCACAATTGTTATCAAGTCCAGGGTTATTGCAGCAGCCATGAGTATTCTGGGTTTTGCAAGCAAGTCAGGGATGCCATTAAAGTTCCCCATACCTCCAGGATTGGCCACAAGTACCAAATCACTGAAACTAAAATACTTAATGGAAGTTTCATCAAAGATTGTAGATGCCTACATTTTTGAAAGTGGTAATGTAAATCAGTTTGTTGATGCTGTGCTCTCCCAACATGAAAAGGAAGATCTATTGAACCATCAAGAACTAACACCAGAAGGTCGATTTCCCTGTAGATTTCCAGGATGTGAGAGATCATTCAAGTATAATGGTAAGAGCAGAAGAAATCATGAGATGACACATGATCCTCCACCAGATATCCCTGAGCAGCCAACATTCGACTCCTCCTCCAAGCCTGTGTCATCCACCAAGAAAGCAACAGCAAAAGATGATGTGTTAAATTACAACTGTGCACTCTTAACTGATGGCTTTCTCTTCTTGAATTTCCTTGATGCAATTAGTGAGGGGGATGGACTGAGAATCATGCGACAGTACAAGTACATAATGCTCTATTGCAAAGCAGATGGTTCCAGCAGTAAGAAGTATGCACTGGAGTGTTTGTATCAGTCTTTCCTTGTCAACGCCTTGCTATCACCAAGAGACAGTGAGCGTTTCACTTGGAACCGGTCTGTCAACAATGCTTGCAGAAAGGGTACAAACATTCCACTAGACCTTGATGTTGAACACAGCAACAACTTCTTGAAGGAAGCCATTAGGAACCTTGGGCCAAATGTCACAGAGAATGCAGTTTCTCGCATCTGTCGAGCTGAAACTGCAACCAGAACCATTCTGGACAATGTGGATGGCAATGTACGTAGAATTGCAAGATCAGGCAGACACAGTCAAAGCTCAGCTGACAAAGACCTTCAGGAACTTGTCAACAGATCAATTGATGCAGATATATTTGCACAGATTGAGGGTCGGTCCTACAAACACTTTATTAACTTTGTAAGAGATCGACTTGAGGGCCTGGAAATGTCTGAATTGTTTAAGTGGATAGATAAACACAAGAGAAACATTTTGCTGGGCATAAAAGCTAGATGAGAAAGCAGTAATTAGTATTCCACTGGTGAGCAGCATAAAGTTGAATATTTACTGCAATAAATTTATTATCTGGCTTTAGTAAACTGTAAAGTTAGATTCATAACTACATGTACAGTAAATATGAACATCTGATTTGTTTCACATTCACAGGATGACAATAATGGAAATCTGGGGGGTGTAATATTATGTACATTCTAAAAATTTGAGACAATCACTCACACTAGTTTTTGATATTATTCTCTGTAACTAGCATATTTGGAAAATATATACACATATTTGTTATTAGGCCAAACAAAAAATACACATGGTTCCTCTCACCCGACTGACTCTAAATTTTTGATTGTCAAAATTGCCGACCCAGTAAAATTTTATTGCTAATTTGCTACTTTTCTAATTATTAAATAGTCCTGACTTGACAGGACTTATGTACATGTACCGGACAGTCTCTGATTTTTTTCTTTTTTTGTTGATATTGTTAACATATTAAATAAACACAGATCAGCATTTTATAAATACGAGCAAAATGTGTTATCTGTAAGGCACCTGTCATATTTACTTTCTTTAAATGTATTTATATATAAAAAATTAACAAAAAATATAATATTAATTCTGACTGACCAACCCTAATTTTTTGAGTGTATGTGACAGGAACCACACAAACTTTTGTGTTTGGCCTTATGTACTGTATAGCTTAGTGTATATAAATAACAAATATTTGTACAGATGAATTAGCCCTGGATGACGTGCAAGTTTAGGTGCTGGTATGACTACAGTATACATGTGCTACTGGCCTTTCTAAGCCACTACCCCATCTTAGTTGAATATTTGTAGTGGCTCAATCTAAAGTACTGAAATGTGATCCCATATTAGTCACTCCAGCATTGAAACTATGACCCCATCCCATGGCACATCACTGTATAGCATTTACCGGGTACATGTATATGGGAATACCACGCTTACAGAGAATTCACTGTTTGAGATTAATTTGGGTTTATTCTGCCTTCTCAATCCTCATAATTTGAAAAGAATGTTTATTTCAAATGACCGACCATATTAGATATAGGTTACCACCCATCTGAACTATGCCATTTATAAATACTAAATACTATTATCATTTTTTTTAATAAATATTGTTTTAAAACACCTAGAACATTTTTGTATAGGCTCTCTATAAATGTATTATTATCATTATTATTATTATTATTACTATTATTATTTTATTATTACTCTGACTTATATATTAAAATATTAGATAAGGCCAGCTGCAATGGATGGGTGGTTTCTGATATAGCTAATGTGGTGTTTTATATCAACATTTATTTTTTGAAATCAATCTTTTAAGTTTGAGATAGCAGAGTAAACCAAATCTCCAACAATGAATTAATTCAAACAATCTTGACAGTCTGTAAAACTATGCAATTTATTACTAACATCACAATTCATTATTTTTAGTGTGCAAACATTCTCACACCCAGAGCCCTCGATTTTTGGAGCTTGCGGAGAGAAGTTAAGGGCTCTGATCGCAATGGTTTATTGTGCATACATACTATTAACTACCGTATTTATTCAATGAAACGGTGTCCCTGAATAAATGCCGCCCTCAAATAAATGCTGCATTTAAGAGCAAAAATATTAATAAACGCCGCCCTCGAATAAATGCCGCACCCATGATGCAGCATTTATTTGAATTATATACAAGTTCGAGTGCAACATCGATCTATAAACAACAACAATCCATTTGCTCATGCTAAATAATTTATTTTCCTTGATTACACTTGAACTGAGGACTGAATAAAATCAAAACAAGAGAATTTCTGACTTCTGGAACCGCTGTGACCAGAGCCCTTTGCTTCTCACCGCTGGCCTAATAAAATGGGGCCTCTGGGAACGAGAATGGTGCAAACAACAGAATAATATTATGTGATGCAAGTATGCCACATCAGGAATAGTTAATAAAACTATTATTAGCTATAGGTATTATTTACTCCCTTTGCCAACCTATGATTTGAAGCAACATGTATGCTCTGGGGAGAACACTGAGTGTATGTCATAAGGTTTGCTAAATACTTGACGACTTACTCCATTATTGACTGTCAGTGTCCACATACATACATGTAGTCATAGATCCAGTGTTTCTAGAGATTCGAGGACAGCAGGTGGTACACTAGTATCAAGGGTAGAATTGGATACATCAGCCTCATGCTCAGCAAAAGAATCATCTACATGTAGCTGTGACTGTGATAATTGTGATAATGGTGGTAACTGCTCAACTGCCATATCTAACAGTTCGTCGTCTTCAAGTATGGCCTCCCACTCCTCAAGCAATGTGTCATCCATTTCGAATTCATCATCCTCAACTGCAGAAGAACAATCTTGTATACCAGTCTCTTGAAACACATCATGCAAGATGGAGAGTATTTTGTTTGCATGTTTCTTGTCCCATATCTCAACAAATTTATATATATCAGTTATTGAAAATAAATGATACACATTATCTAAAACTTGTTGAATCTGAACTTCTGAAAACCCTGTCAGAAATGAGACTCTAGTAAGAGTTTTCAGTTCAGTGTTTGCTGCAACAGTAATGAGCTTGGCAAGTATACTCTTGTGATATGAAGTTAACTTTTTCTTTAAGAGTTCCTTTTCATCTTGAGAGACATCTCTTGACTTCAACTTCATATTAGCTTGATCATCTCCAGATATTGCTGGATATGTTGTAATTTCTCCACATTGTGGCAATCCACACTGACAGTGTGATGAACAGTAGTCACAGCACAAGTGGAGCTGATCTAATGCTATGCCAGTGCCTTGCTGAAAATGCTTCATGAGAGTTTTCCTTCGGCACTGTTCACTTTTCACATAACTCTTCATATCCCCTTCAACATGGTTTAACATGATGCCATTGTACAGTATCCAAGCTATGGACTGGGCCCCATCTCTTCCAGCTCTCCCTGTTTCCTGGGCATAGTTTTCAATGTTTTTGGAGGGTCCAAAATGAATAATTCGACTCACACCCTTGCAGTTCACACCCATGCCAAAGGCAATTGTGGCAACTAGAACACGTATGTAACCTTGTTCATCTGAAAATGATTTCAGAATGTTTTCTTTGTTAGACAAAGGAGTACATGAATGTAACATTTCCACTAGCACATTTTGCAACTCTCCAGTAGTGACATACATCTCTTTTCCCAGCATACCTTTAATGGTGCCATAAAGCACACTACATTGTCGTATTGTTTGACAGTAAATAATGGTTCGTTTACAAAGCTCTTTCTTGCTACCCAGTTCATCGACAAGCCATCCAAAGTATTGGTCCAAGTCTGCATCCTTGGGCATATAATTGACTGCATATGCCACATTTTTCTTGTTTGGGCTTTCAAATATTATAAATGGGTCAGTCATCAATAAAACATCAAAAATTGTATTCCTCGTTGCTTTTGTCGCTGTAGCTGTAAGTGCAATAAAGTTTACTGCAGGTGCTAATGTCCTGAATTCATGAAGACGGGAATAACAGTCTCTGAAGGCCCCCAATTTATTACTTGTTGATGTACCCCTGAACAAAATTCAAGCAAAACACACTTGTTACTACAGAAACTATCCATAATCCAACCTTGAAGAGTCAAATGGAATTTTTGAGACAAAGTAGGAAGATGGGGAAAGGGTGGTCTCAGAAAGCACCAGAAACCTTGGGACTGAGGGCTATTTAATATGGGAATTAAACCGAACAGTTGAGCAAAAACTACTCAGTGGGACCTGCAAAAACAGAACTGACTTACCACTGTTTAATGATATGTGCTTCGTCGACTGCCACAGCACATAATCTCGTCGAGAAAACTGGATTGTTTAACATAACTCTCCAGCGCTCATTCAAAAGCCACCCCTCTGGTGTTCCATACACCACCGTGAAACATCCCATTTCAATATCGCGTTTTTCTTCTTCCGTTTCCACATTACTAATATTGATGGCATTTACATCCAATGCCCGTAAACTGGTTACTTGATCTTCTATGAGGTTTATCAGCGGTGAAACAACGACAACTATGTGTCCTTTCTTGTCCGACAATGAGTCAAAAACAAATGGCAGAGCCTGAAATATGAGAGATTTGCCGAAACCCGTCGGTAAATTCACAAAAACATCTCGTTTCTCTTCAACAATTGTTCTAATGGCGTCTTTCTGTTGATCACTGAACGCAGTAATACGGAATTTTGCAGCGACTTGGCAAAGAACCTCTTCTAATTCCTCCATTTTGTTCTGATTTATTTCATTTCACTTAACAAACTGCTGATTGGTTAAAAGTTTGCAATGCATTCTGCCGCGCTCGAGTTCCGAATTATAGTACCTGAGCGCTGATTGGTTAATTTTCGGGAATGGAATGTTTGGCTGGTTGCAGCAGCCGTTCGTGAGGAGGGACCGAGAGAGGCATGGGACCTAAATAGGACTGACGCCAAAGAACGGCTGCGAAGGAGACTAGCCCATTCCAGGGCAAAAAAACAATTTGCTCGCAAACCATTCTTCCACCCCCACCCCACGATATCAAATTGTCCGTCCCTAAACGGATATAACTAAAATATCGCCAGCATTTAATAATCAACTAACTTTACTCGCGCCTCTCCCTAAGAATTCAGTGTCGAGAGGCCTGTTAGAGTGCAGTGTGAATGGTGAAGTCCGGCGAATTATGTTCAGCAGCCCAGAAGATCACTTTAAGGGACCTGCGACGTCAAGAAATCGGCTGTTACTAAGGAAATTATAATAATGAAGAAAGATTTCCAGCGACCAACTGTCACCACCAGGAGAACGAACGTGATATTTCATATTTATTCCAGATAATTTGTTTTGTGTTGATGACGTCATACATAGGGTCACGCAGCCTAAACTTGCATGTAAAACAATAATGGAGTTTTGCGCAAGCAAACGTGGATGAAGAGCGTAATTGAGTGCATTTAAGAATATGTACCATTTGCAACAAGAGTGTGTTTTGCAGTTTCTCGCTTATAAATGTTCCATGATGTGCGTGATTACATGTGGCAGTTTTTTTCACATTTTAAGACAGAAAATGAAAGTTATGAAAACATACGTTTCTATTTGCAAATAATAGATTGTAAGAATATTTGAATCAAATTAGAATAAATAAAAAATCACAAAATTTCAATATCTTCCAATCAGAACCTGCGCGTGTTCATTTCGCGATTTGAAGCACCACGATCAAGAAGGAGCGAGCGCGCGGTTAACGGAATAGCAACGTTTTTGTTAACATACGCGTCGCAGGTCCCTTTGGAATAACGACACGCCCCATGGGTTACACAGATGACAAAATATTGTACAGATGTTGGAATATATTGTATTATAAAGTGTGTTTTTATCCATCTACCCAGAATCCCGTCGTTCTTTTAAGAACGATTCACCATTAAAATTATTCACCATTAAAATGGTGAATCAGTCTGCATAGTGGCATATTATATGAATATTTTTATCAACAATATAGGGAACAGCTGAAGCCATCTGTAGCCATGCTCGCCAGACAAAACACTTCAAATGTAAACGACTCATTGAAAATAAACGATTAGCAGATGAGCAACAAGGAAGTATTTAATAATGCTCTTCTCTTTACCGTGAAATTTTGGCCGAACCGCAACCGTTCAGTGTTCACATCTCAGAAGAAATGATGCAAATATATTTAGTCAGCAAGTTTACTTTTATACGACGGAATTTCATCTCCTCGGAAATTTGTGACACCAAATTATTAGTTTTTATTCTGTGAAACTTATTTTATAAATTGTGTTCCCATGCAGTCTGCGAATTTTTTGAAAAGCTAAAGACGCAAGACCCAATATGAAGAAGGCCCTCTGAGACTGAACAAAATAAACAATTAGAACACTGTTTATAA
>JAOCZQ021072404.1:0-13738 GCA_025434785.2 Epizoanthus fatuus | reverse complement strand
TGCTCCAGCCTATATCAAAGAATTACTACAACCCTACAAGCCTGTACGAACCCTCAGATCCTGCAATAAGAACCTTTCAGAGAAACCTCGTTTTAATCTTAAGACCTTTGGTGCACGTGCATTTGAAGTAGCCGCACCAGATCTGTGGAATTGCCTTCCACTCTTCATCAAGAACAGTTTGAACATAAACATTTTTAGGAAACAGTTGAAAACTTTTCTTTTTAAGCAATCGTTTTAGTTCCTTAGTCTTATTTATGTTTTATCTGGGTTTTTTTCTTTTTCTTTTTGAAATTGTAGCAGCGTCTTAGAAGCCTGCAAAAGGCGCTATAGAATTTGTTTATTGTTATTATATTACGATCAGCTATAGCTGCAGCATGTGGCGCCTTCAATGCTTCAGTCGATTCGATCTTTCAGTGATCCTAGAGTTGTAATGGACATTTTTTAAAGAACATTTTCAGACGGAAGTAAGTAATATAATGCAATAACATTACCATTACCATTACGATAATAGGGTGTAGACTACGTTGATTTGATGCCTTATAGTAAACTAACTTATCAGATGTAGGATCAAACTTTGCTGCTGACCATTATATCTTTGTGGTGCAATGTGATGTATTACCCAATATAACATAGGGAGCCCAAATATCTTACCCGGGTACCAAAAAGCACTAAAACGGGCTAGGAAGTAGGCTCAGTTGTTTTGTACACAACCATTTCAGCTACCTACGAGTGCGCTTCCCTTTCATTGTAATAAAGCTATACACAAGTTTAATTTTCTTAATCAAAGGAATAATGAATGTCATCAGCACTTAATTGAACAAGGTTATGACAAAACACTGGTTCTAGAAGAATTCACCAATGTAACTTCTAAAGCGATAACTTGCAAATGCAAGGCAACAGCAGGAAAGTCAAAAGAAACCGATAACGCCACTTGTCGTTGACTACAAAGGAAAGGTTCATTTGCTTACTTTAAATGAAATCACGAGGGATATTTTTCCGCAGTTAACTCGATCTTTCAGACGCAGTCGAGTAGTGTCACTGGTGTTTCGCCAAGTTTTCTATAAGTGGACAAAACCTCAGAAAAAGGAACATTATTTGTTTTATACAATAATCCAACTTTTTATCTCATAAATTTAAATTAGGGGCGCTTTCCATTTGCCCAGTACATCTACACGTTGTATATGTCTACCCTGCTTTTAAAAGGTTTATTTATCTATCTCAGTGTCTGCGGTTGTTTGTAGCTGAGTTCTCGATACGACTAACCTGCTTAAAGAAAGGTCATCTATCTATCTGCGATTGGTTTGTTGCTTAGTTGCTGATTCTATGAGTGACTTAGTATTTGGTAACAGTAACAAAAGCGGTCTTGTAATACTCCAAGCCCTGTTACGTTTTAGAAGTGTTATGTTTATAGATATATCCGGCTAAGACAACCAAGAGAAGTAAGTTAACCGTTATGTTGCCGTTATACAAACAATCAACTTTCATCTATGCGGTCTAAATATTATATTTATTTTTGTAGTTCCGAAACCTTATTCTTTGTTGGCTTTATATATTGAAATAAATATCAAATTAGGAAATATGCGGGGTTTGACATTAGCTATATATAGATAAAGTGTAAGTAATCTGTAACTACGATTTAAGCTATATCAACAATGTATACAACAAACCGCAAGTTGTAATTTAAAAAATGACGTGGGAAACTGAAACTAACAGTTGTATAGACATAATTTTAAATATCAACTTTTGCATTAGACTTGCCACAAGTCGACTCACGAATAATCAGTAAATCGAGCGCGCTGCGCGAGAACGAGCGAGTCCTCGAAGTGCCGAGCGGAGCATGTGCATGCATGTGCATCACGGTTCAATGCGGCGTCTGATCCAGTAGTCCGGCGATTTTTTATTGTTCTGAACCTTGTACGTTCCTTACCTTTCATCTTTATGCTTATCGAATCATGACTGTATAATGCGGGATGTGGTTCAGACCATCAGTGCATTTTACGAAAACTTGACCACTTACAAGTTTGACGTCATGCACGTGTGTGTCCATGGACATAGTCGACAAACAGTGGAGGACCGAAAACTTCCTGTCGGAAGAGACGGTTGACTTGTTAAGATCTATAGCATGAATGACATTGATTGTTAATATAAACAAAGCAAAACAAAACAAATAGGATCTATATTTAGAGTTTATGGCCAGGATATGGTGTGTTGACGCTTGCAAGTAAACACGAATATTCTACTCGATGATTACGGATGAAAGGAACAAAAACAACGTTGGGTTCACTTCGGGGATGAATTGCTTCTTGTGCGCATGATTGATGTCCACTTTGATGTTCCCAACATTGCACTTTTACACAGAAAACTAAATGCTTGTTGAACGCGTGCACAATGCGGACCACGCGTAAAAAAAACCCAGCGGAACGGTTCAATACCCATGCAGAGAACTCAGTCCGGTGTCAACAATTCACAGGTAAGACAGTCCACTAACGGTTGTGATACTTTCCGAGCTTTTATAGATTGAAATAACATCTTTATTTTAGTGTCAGAGAAATTAATTCCTTAGCAATGAAGATAATTGATTATTTTATTAAGATGGTAATAAAAGGGACTATTGCTATCAAAGAAACACCTGCGCTCTATTTCCCTCAGCGAATTGGTCGAATACCATTGCTAAACCGTTTAACTGATCATATGCATTAAAACCCTTGCTAATAGCAATAAACTATCAGCGGGATTGACTCGTTCCATGAATTGAAGATGACTCATTAAAACAAATCCTTCTAAATATATCTAAAGTTCCAAATCATAATTGAAGGCGTAAGACTGAACTAAAGCCCATTCCAGATTTCAAACCCAGAACTCAGAAATGGAAATATTTTATTTTAAAATATGAAAATGCCAGCTGAGAAGGTCTGAGAAGTAACTTCGTCTAAGCAGTACCGAAATTTACTTTAAATTTCTTAAAAGAAGAATAAAGGTTTCTAGGTTTTGTGGCACCATTAGCAAACAAGTGATGACTCGAATGTCTCAAGTGAGCGAGACAGTTCAGAATCGGGTCTCGCAACAACTTTTAGTACCTTTAATAAAACGCTATCTTTGATTAAGCTCTAAGTGTTACTAGGACTTCGTCAAGTTTAAAGTGATCAGTTAGAGTTTCATAGAATCAAACATAAAAGCTCTGTGTGTTTTTTGTTCAGTAAAGCTTGGCCTCGAAACCAAAAGACTGGGCGTATGATATTAGTATTTTCTCTCGCTTTTCTCTCAGGTTATTTATCTCAGATCGAAAGCAAAATGCTTTCTATTTCTTTATCAATTAGTGTAATATCAATCAAAGGTGTGTTGGCGACGAGCACTGAAATAAGTTGTAGGCATCTTTTAATCATTTGTCAGCCTCTGGAAATTAAAAATGTGACCACTAACACAGGCCGATACTTCTAGAGCGCACAACTAGGGCTTCAAACTGACAGTTAATAGAATGAAACACTAAATTTCCATTCGAATATCTTGCGACAATATTATGTGCTTGAGTGATGAGTATTTTATTCCATCGAAGCTTGAGTAAGAGGAGAAATCATACCAAGTAATAAGGAAAGATGTAGAACCCCTGGATGGGTGAAGTCAAACCCTTAAGTAATATAAAGGGATGTGGAACTCATGTATGCGGGGTGAAATCAAACCCGTTTTAAAATCTAGTCTTCTCTTCATTTGTGCAGTTATGAATTTAATTTAATGCGCCATCACATTGTACTGAGAAAAGTATTTAAAAATATTATTAGCTTTTTACGGTTTCATAAAATGTGGGAGAGAGATTGAACAAAATAAATCACGTAATAAGAAATAGAAAACTCTAGCTCTTTCATAATATCCTACATCGTGTTCTTTATACATTTCTTCCCAAGCCTAGATTAGCATTTGCTATTTTAGCTGGAGGTAAAAATTTTGAATATTATATATGTATGTGAAATAAAGTTGAAATGTGAAAGCTGAAAAGAAAAGACTGAAATCACATATTAATTAGAAAACAGAGCTTATATTTATTAGTTTACTTGTCAAATATGTAGTTGTTTATTGGTGATAGCGAGACCGAGTTCAGTTTGATTACAGACACGAGATATATCAAATATTCAATGCGAAGCATTGCTTTTCATGACAACACGAGTTGTAGCACACCAATTTATAATGTAAAGGCATCGGGGAAAATCAGTGTATTTTCATTGTTTCTAGAACATCTTTAAATATTCAAAGAAAACGTTTCTGTGTTTCGAGGTTTGACAACGAAACACAATATGTTTTGAGGATATTGTTTAGTATGTGGACATTTACAAGGGTTTTTACATGGGCCTCTCAGATAGAATTAGACATGGATTAGCCTTTTGATAAATATGTATTTCTTTAATATAACTTTGGAAGACTTCTGAACAACAGAACTTGTTATCTCTACCCTTGCCTTTAGATGCCTGAATCAACACTGATTTCTTGATCACGTTACATATACTCATAATCTCTTTCCTGAACGTGATAGTTCGTAACTTATATTATCAAAAAGGAATGGATTAACAGTGACATGCTTTCCAAAAAGAAATTGGCCGTTAGTTTAGTTGGACACGTGCTAAACAAGCTCTGGAAACATTCACTGATAATGTCAGACTCTTAGAACAGACCAACAGCAATTGGTGTAAATGTAAAACTGCTTGTTGGGTAGTTCTTGTATAGCAACAAACCCTGAGAATTTAAACACAATACTTAAAACATAAATTCTTCATAAAACTATCAACGGTCACAACGAATTGAGAACCAGCTATAATCCTGTGACTTTCAACATTTGCCTGATTGGAACTCTTGGCTTCGGTAGGGCATGTCATAAAAAATATTTCTCTGTCGATTAACACAAACTATTGTACGCCTAGCAAACTAAACTTAAAACTTACATTCCAGTTATCCATACGACTAATATTCAGACTGCTCTGTTTTCAACCTATTTCATCTGGTTTCTTCTGGTCTTTCGAATCGGTATTGCCTGAAATTAGCTGACTGAATGTCTTTCTAGACTCCAGCTACCTAGCTCTATTGGTTGGTTGTCAAAACTACTACAAGAATAACGAAAGTATGATTTAATACTTGACTCATTGCAGGAACATTTCTGAGCAGTATACATTATTTAAAGAAAATATATATACATATAGTATACAGTAGATATAAAATGTTTATCTCATTCGAAATTTGGAGAATACAAAACGTTTTGAAAAACGTTACAAATCGACTGCATTACAGCCTTCTACAGGGGCGTAGATTCACCACGAAACGACGGGAATTTTTTAAAGTTTCTTAAATCTTTTCATATATTTATCAAACATATACCCATTGCATGCATCCATCTGGTTATACAGAAACACTTACTGCAATATATCACACAAGTTGACTGTAGTATAGACACACATCAACTTAGTGTTTCCTCTTTGATTTGTTAAGTATATCGAGTACACAACTCAAGTATATAAACTTGGTCGGGTTTATTGTAAGTGAAGTAAGTATGGAAAACGTATTGCGGTATCCTGGTCTTCCTATATCTAACTACTACAGAAGATAGATTTCTGGTGAGAACTAAGAAAATATCACAACTGAATAAATTTAACAAATGATGACCGTGATAAAAAATAAACAGATGGGCTCAATATAAAGTACAGAATAGTCTAGAGTACTTCAGATTGTTTGTAACAAGCAATAAAGAGATATCAGTAATAGACGGGTCACCTATATATGCATATTAGAGTATCAAGTAGTTATAATTTAGTTAAAATAATAAGTTTGTGTCCGATGTTAAAGGGCAGAAAACATTGAAGGCAGTGCTACGTTAGAGAAGTGACTAGAGCACGGTCGATAGAATTGAGTCCAATTAATTCGTCTTTGTGAGATAAACAAATAGCATACCATGACATTTCGCCTTCAGGACATGATATAGGAAGAAACGTCGTTCAGTTTAATTGTAAAACCTACAGTCTTATATATATTGTGTTTCGCCTGCATATGTATTCTCCATTTCCTAGACAAAATTGCAAAAGGCCGGTCATGTATGAGATACGAAACTCCTAAAGAGGCTAACATGCAAATTATCCAGTTTATATAACCAAATCGTAAAATCAAAATGTGCTAATATTCGATTTTGTAGCAATATCGTGAAGACTTTATACTCTTCTTATAATTGGCATGTTGCATTTTGAGTATCATATTCTATCTGCTACAAACAGTTTTTTTCTTTTATAGCGTTTAGAAATTTGGCAAATATAATTATATTTGTTCAACAAAAGCAGCCGGAATCTATAGAGAAAAGCTGCATATGCAATACTGATATTTTCCACCCTCTAGCTAGGAATCGTAACTACAATGTAATCTCAATTCTAACTTGTCCTTAGTAAAATTATCAGCAGTTATTGCTAATACACTGCAACCACGAATTAAACACAGAATATTTCTCAGAACAGTATCAGAAATTATAAACACCAATATATGTAGTATAGTGAGGATAGTAGCAGTAGTAGTAGTAGTAGTAGTAGTAGTAGTAATAGTAGTAGTAGTAGTAGTAGTAGTAGTACAGTAGCAGTAGTAGTAGTAGTAGTAGTAATAGTAAGTAAGTAAATATCAGCTTTATTGGCATGTTCTTTTTACAGAAATTGCTAAAGCTACATGTATTAAACTGGAACAAATATATAACAATATCCATAACTACAACTATATTTATAAATCAATATTTGATACTGGTACTTGGCAAAGATAATGGAACTTCACCATTATGGATTCATGAGATTGTTTCTATGTTTGAAAATGTCATGAATAAATGTTGCAATTAAAATATGGATGGATTGGTCTTCACTCTCCATCAGACTTTTGAGCTCAGAGTTGTTCATAAAGCTTTCAATTTTGTTATTAGAACTTGCAATTAAGTTTCTTCTCAAGTTTTCATATGTAGGACATTAAAAAAGAAAGTGGTTTTCGTCTTCTATCTTTGACTGGTCACACAAAGAACAAAATCTTTGATCCTTTGGGATTTTTGGCATTTGGTATCTTCCAATTTCTATCATTAAGGCATGGTTACTTATTCGTAACTTTGTTGTTGCTTGTCGGGTTTTAAATTGTCTGACAGAAGACAGGTATGTTGCTTGGCTGTGGGTTGTATTTTGAGACCTAAAGAATTCCAGTTTCGTGGAATGTTCTACTTTGCTTTTCCAATATGACAGATAGTTTATTTTCATTTTATTGTAGGCTTTGTTTATATCTGATTTCGAGCAAATAAGATTGTTATTATTATACGTTTGAACTAGTCTTTCGTAGTACGACATAAAACATTTTTTATTTGCTACTCTCAAAGACTTCGATATATCCAGGGCCTGTTTGGCTATTGTATCATGGTTTAGTTCATTCAGGTGTCTGTAATATTTCATTATCTGTTTGTCAACTATCAGTTTCATTGGTAATCTTCCTAGCTCAGCCCTACAAGCGTCATTTGAACTTTTGGAATTCACACCAAGATATAACTTGCAAAACCGAAGATGTAATTTTTCGGCAGCAGTTTTGTCCCACGAACTGAAATCTTCCTTTGAGTATGCACCCCACACTTCCGAACCATATAGTACGATCGGTCTGATTAGGGTGTCAAAAATCTTTTCAGCATGTTTTGGTTCTAAAAGTGAGAAATTTATTAGCCGTTTGGTTGCAAATAGTGCTTGTAATGCTTTCTCTTTAAGAGTATTTTCTGCCAAACTAAAATTTCCAGTCGATGTCATTTTGATTCCAAGATAAGTATATTCTTCTACCTTTTCAATTCTACAGTCGTTAAATGTTAAATAGGGGTGAAATGTTTTCCTAGATGTCTTTTGGAATATCATTAGTTTAGTTTTGTTGAGATTAACATTCATTTTCCATGTGTTGCAGAATTCAGAAAGTTTATTTAAAGCGTTTTGCAAACCTTGCTGTGAGTGTGATAGTAAAACTAAATCGTCAGCATAAAGTAGGCAGCTGAGTTTAGTGCCATTTGGCAGTACGAAAGGATCAACCTCTGGGCATTCTAGTAGTTGTGGAAGTTCGTTCAAGAATAAGTTGAATAATGCAGGGCTCAAAACACATCCCTGTCTCACTCCTCTGTTATAAGCAAATGTTTTTGTCATATACAAGTCTAATTTTATGCTACATTGTGTTTTGGAATACATGTCTTTTATAATTCTATAAAAGTTACTTCCTATACCAACTTTCAAGAGTTTATATAGCATTCCTTTGTGCCAAATAGAGTCAAAGGCCTTTTTAAAATCTACAAAACATGCGTATATTTTCCCTCTAGGTATATCATGAACATATTTGTCTATAAGTGTACGAAGAGTGAAAATATGATCGCTAGTTCTGTAGCCCGGTCTGAAGCCTATCTGACTTGGATGTATAATGTTCTTTTTCTCACAATAATGTAGTAATCTGTGATTCATAATGGAACAGAAAAACTTCCCAAGACAACTTGATACACATATGCCTCTGTAATTTTCGGGGTTACTTCTTGAACCAGATTTAAAAATTGGGGTAATAATACTCATACTCCAAGATTCGGGAAAGAACCCGCTCCCTAAGATTACGTTGAAAAGTTTCGTGAATACTGAGCAAATAAGAAATATACTGCTTTTAATCATTTCATTCCTTATTTTGTCAATACCACATGCTTTTTTAGTTTTTAGAGCTTTCGCGCAAGAGAGTGTTTCCTTATCAGTGATTGGGAAATCAAGTTCATTAAAGCAATCACTTTGTTTCTCCAAATTTTGTAATTTTTCATTTATGTCCAACTGTTGATTTTCCATGTTAATATCAGTATGGAGTGTTTGAAAATGGTTTAACCATTGTTCTTCAGAAATAGGTGGTATTTCGGCATTCTTTACAGAATCATTAGCTGAACGCAGAGTTTTCCAAAATTCTGTAGAATCACTTTCCTTCTCAAGTTGTTCTAGTGTTTTCAAGTGAAAAAGATCTTTTTTGTGGTTTAGCAATACTTTATATTCTTTTAGACAAGTATGATATTCCGTTCTAATAGAGAGATTTAAAGGATCTCTGTGTTTTGCATTTGATAAGCGACGTAGTTTGACTCTTTGTTGATTGCATTCCTTATCAAACCATTTCTTTTTTAAAATGTTTCGGTCATTCTTAAAGCGCGGTTGCCGGACTTTTAATCGAAGAGATTGTTTGGCTGCTGTCATAAAAATGTTCTCAAATTTGGAAAGTGCTGTACTTGCACCCAGTTTGTTTGAGGGGAAGTCGCATGATAAAAATTCTGGAATTAATTGCGAAGAGTCGACCGAAACAAGAGCTTCTTGAAAACGTTCTTTCGAGCCAGTTTCCCAAATGTACTGACTTGGGATACGTTTTAACTTGTCCCGTAGATTCCTTTTGTTGTTCTGAAAGTCCGACAGAGCTTTTGTAATGGAAAACCATGCTGTTATTTGACTATGGTCGGATAGATAGGTTGGTTCTTTCACAACAAAATATGATGTTATATCAAACAAGTTCTGAGATACGATGATATAGTCTATAACACTCAGCCCGTTAAATCCATGGAAGGTTGGCTTTCCTAAAGAATCACCGGTTTTCCTTCCGTTTAATATCTTTAAATTTTGAGACTTGCAAATTTCAAGGAGCAACTTACCGTGGTTATTGATATTATTATCAAAGCTTTTTCTCAAGTGCGGTTCATTTATCAACAAATTTAAGTTTTCTGATATGAAACGGTTACCTTCGCCTGAGACACTGTCAGTATATTTACCGGTTCTTGCATTGAAATCGCCACAAAGTAAAACTTCGCCTTTTCTTGAGAAATATGAAATATCTAATTCCAATGTTTCGTACATTTCGGCGGAAAAATACCGTGAAGTTTCTGGTGGAATATATGCCGCACAGGCATAAATGTCCGAATTCACATGTAAGAGTTCTTTGCTAATTTTAAACCAGAGAAAGTTGCTTTCTGATTTTAGAGGTAAAACATACTTTTCATATTGTTCTCTGAATAGAACTGCTAACCCGCCAGAACCTCTTCCACATTTTGACGTGTTTAGTTTCTTGGGTGGTTGAATAAAACTCTTGAAACCAGGAATGGTGAAGTTGCAATTATGATGCCAAGTTTCAGTTAAAATTATAATATCACAACGATTAATAGAATCAAGAAAATCCTTATTACATGCTTTGTTATCAAAAACTGAATGGACATTAGAAAGGCCGCAAATGTTCCATGTACTTATGGCAAACAACGGCGTTTGCCGAGCTTGTCCTGGCATTGTCTTTTGTAAAGCTATAAAGAAACGAACTCTAGTAATTTGACTAATTTTCTGTAAAATAAACGGTTATCAACGATATTAATATTAACATTGTAAAACAATAATAATAATAATAATAATATAATAATAATAAAATAATAGTAATAATAATAATAATAAGAATCAGGGATACAAACAAATAAAACAATAATAACAACAATAAACATACGACAACTTAAGTCATATATCAGTATTTATGATAAAATAAAATAAAACAATGAAAAGGATATATTTAACAGGGCATAGAAATGTGCTGATAGAGTTCAGATATTAATCTGACAAGCGAGTCATTTAGCATATTGGAATTGCCTTTGTCCTTTGTCAGTGAAGCAGGTCTGCTAGGTGAACTTCGTGCAGCATCAGCGTAGCTGGGGTATCTGTTCTGTTGTTGGCCGTGTTCAGGTTGGGTTGGGGCAGGTGGAGCGCGGTATGCGGTCCTTGGCTTTGCGCCGGTGCCAACATTTGTGTGTTTCTGCGGAATGTTCTTGGTTCTCGGGGTGGTTCCAAATATGGCTCCCTTCAAATCTGTGGCAAATAGTGCAACTCCGTGTTTGTTTAAATGTTTATTGTCGTCGAATAAGTGAGCTCCAGCAATCCTTTCGTGCTGAATAATATGTACATTAGACATCGAGTTGCAATTTCTATGGACTGCTTGATTTATTTTGTCAATTCTTTCAGCATGACTGTCATGTCGAGCTAAAAGTTCCGAGTATAGTATTTTACTCCTTTCAAATCTCGATGAAGCGTGATGAATTAAATTAGTTAAACGTGATACGCACTCTTCATCTGATTGTGTGGTGTCTAAATCGTTAGTCCCAAGATGCAAAATTAATATTTCTGGGTCATTAAAATGCGGTTCTTGAATTATTCTGTGTGCGTGATCAATCTTGTAGCATGGGATTATCTTTGAAGTTGTGTCCGCCGGTGTCAGTTTTTGTTTGTCCAAGTGCTTTCCATTCGAGTCACAAATGATTACAGTGTTGTATGTCGCATGCGTTTCTGGCGTAGATTTTCTACTGTTGTCGGTGCTGTTTTCAGATCGTGTTGAAGCTGAAGGTTGTTTGTGTGTTGCTTGTGTGGATTTTGTCTGTTGTACTGGTAAACACGAAAAGTTTCCACTCACATTGTTTTCAACAGATAATGAGTTGTCATGTTGAATAATACGGTTGACAGGTTCCACGGTGCTGTTTTCCTTCTGCGATTCTGTGTTTCCCGGTTGCAGAACATGAAGAGTTTGGGGATCGTTTCTCTCAGAAATAGAAGCTACCTGCTGTTTCAATAAGTCGATTTCCTTGACTGATTGAGTGTACTTATTGAGTAGATTGTTTTTTTGATCATGGAGGGACTTGTTCCGTTCTTCTAAATTATCAACTTGCCTTCTCAATGTGTCATTGTTGTCTTCTAATTCCTGTAATCGATCGTCAGTCCTTTGCCTGTATGCTTTCAAATTGTTTTGCAGTTGAGTTATGTTGTCTTTCAGGAGAGATATCGTGTTAGTTTTGCTGTCGCTTTCTATTTCGTAGCTTGCTTTAAAGTTTGTGAAATCACTTTCATTTTTAGCGACAATTTCTTTCAATTCCAACATTGCTGTTTGTTTGCTGTTTGGCGTCGTGTCGGGGGTCGTGTTGCATAAATTAACCGTGTTTTCGAGGGTAGTTATTTTGGAGTTTCCGTCTTTATCGGCTGTTTTTTTCGAGTTTTTCTTTGCCTTATCTTTCTGTCCTCCCTTCTTCTTCGATTTCACTTTCATAGGACAGTCGTCGGTGTTGCTTGTTGCTGTCGTAGATTCCGAATTTATCACAACAGCCGGCGGCAGTGTCGATGCGACGTGTGTATCATCAAGCGAAGAGTCGTCGACATTTTTGCCCTCATATTTAGGTGCTTCTGAATCCGAGACACATGCAGTGAAGTTTTGCAATGAAATATTATTGAAATAATCTGACATATCGTCGACCTCTTCGATGCCTAGAAAGTTCAATAGCGACTCTGTCGGTTCTTCAAAGTTGCCACTCTCATTCAAGTCTTTCTCCATATTGTTTACAGAGCTTAGTAGTTCATTAAATTCTTGTTCAGCCCATTCTCTAAACAGTTTCCCTTGCGCCTGGATTCTTCCCGTTGTTACAAAGATCGTTAAAGTAAGCAGCTGTTCCTCGACTCGCTTAAGATGAACAATGATTTTATCGGTTTTCTCGGGACAATTGGTTCTTTCCTCTTCTTTCCATACCACATGGTGTTTCGCAATGGCACTCAGCTGGTGATAATATCGCTCGATGAATGCCTTTATCCAGAGACCAATACGGCTTTCCGACGTTTGAAACCCGACAATCGCTGCAGAATATATATTCAAGTCAATTGACTCAAAAGGAACTTCTCTTGTTCCTCTTGCAGGGGCTTTGAAACTGTCCATAACATAGCGAAGAAGTGTTTCATCAGGCCGCATGGCGATGCCAGCCATGGCGGCGGGCGATGAGCGTCAATTCAAACCACAATTTCAGTGGTGAGCGTTCACTGGTAGCAGTTCAAGAAAAATTATCTCCACAAAACTAAACAATAACGGCTTAGAAATACGAGTAAACACTAGAGTTCGATTCTGATAACTTAAAGCATCATAATTCTACAAAAATATCGAGAGCTATTAAAAAATACAAGTGGAAACCCAAGAAGATGCATTCTGAAGGTGGAAAGAGAACTCCCCAATTTGCAATCTGCTCCCTCCCACAGCCCCAACGTGGACACTGACCTGGTCCAAGGCCCAGGGCGGCCACATGCCCCAGAGCGCAGCAGTGAGCCTTGGAGGCCCAGCAGAAGTGGCCCCTGGGGGCTGAGGACACCCGCCCCAGTCGTGCTGCCCCGGGTCAGGCCCCTCTGCCCGGCCTGGCTGGGCCCGGTTCTCGTCCTCTTCGGAGACTCCCTTTGGGACCCTCCCCACTTCTTGTTGCCTATCCCCGTGCCCCTGGCCCCTGGAGGGGGAACAGCCCCGGGGTATGGTCCGGAGTGGAGAGGTGCTGACCCGCCTTGGCTGAGGCAGGAGGACAGGGCAGGATAGTGCTGTGTGCCCAAGCAGGAAGCCCAGGGAGGGGGTGTTTTGCAATCCCACAGCTTGAGAAAGCCTCTTTCCCAGCATCGCTGCTGCTTCTGCCTTTGGCCACCACACAGGGGAAGAGGGTCTTGTTTCCCAGACCTGGATGGTGGGAAATCATAGAATCATAGAATGTCTCAAGTTGGAAGGGACCCATAAGGATCATCGAGTCCAACTCCTTGCTCCTCGCAAGACTACCTAAAACTAAACCATATGACTAAGAGTGTTGTCCAGACAAGTCTGACAGGATTGGTGCTGTGATCGCTTCTCTGGAGACCCTGTTCTGGTGACCGACCACGGTCTCAGTGAAGAACCTTTTCCTAAT
>JAOCZQ021072403.1:0-34270 GCA_025434785.2 Epizoanthus fatuus | reverse complement strand
AAACGGTATTGGTCCGCAGGTCCCTAATGACAGCACGCTAAAGATTACTAAACACGATTACGAGATAGTACAATGAGCCAGAGCACTAAAGTACACTTTTACGAGCACACCCTGCGCAGCGCTGCAGCCACTGGGCTAAGCCTTTGCCGCGATAAAGCATATTTTTACCTGGTAGCGCCTAAAAACGCCCAGACGATCGAAAATATGTACCTACACCTAAAAATTACCTTTGACGCTGCCGTGCCGAGCGCAAACCGCGTGCTGCAGTATATTGGCGTAGGTAACGAATACCCACTATTTATAGAGCAGGACCCAAGCGGGTATTTTAACAAGCTCGACCTAAACCTGGCAGCCGACGCAGTAACGCGTAAAATAGATTTAAGGCTAAATATCACGCCGCTGCTGAAAAAAGAAAATGCAGGCTGGCGCGATCGCTTTAACGCCGAGGACAATTTGACCTATATAATAATTAAAACAGCGGACGCAAACCGCGATATTAACACAGTAGCGAGCGTAGAATTATGCAAGGTGGACGCACTTTACACTACCACGGGAATACGGTAGAACACCCGCGGCCTAGCCGCAAGAACCGCGAGAGGCGTATTTTTAGGGGTGCCGCACAGGAACACCCAGACAAAATTATGGCCGACGAGCCCAGAGTATGCGCAATGCTGCGCTGCGTATGGTGCGGCGTAGATTTTGAGGACTACCGTATAGCTTGCCACCGCTGCCAGTGCTGCCAATACTGCGGCATGATCGTAAGCTCGCCTAACGCCTGCCACACCTGCAATAACTACCTGCCAGATGAGCTAAAGAGTGATGAAAAACCAAGGCGTATAATTGTTGTCTAGCCAAGCATAAGTGTTAAAATGTACTTATGCACGTTTTAGAAAACAAACAGCTAACCAATAGCATGTGCGGTATACTAAGTATATGGAGCATTTGCAAATGAGCGACGCAGTAATGATCGCAGCCATATCTGGCTTTTTTGCATTTGTAGGACTTATACCCGCCTTTTTAATAAGTAAGAGAACAGCACGCCGCGACGAATTTACGGCGGCCCAGAACGCAAACGAAACGGCCTTTAAAAGCCTAAAAGATTTATATAATAGCGCGGTCCGAGCTAATGAGGAACTGAGTAAACGCCTAGACGCCGTAGTACGTGAAAATGAGCGCCTGCAAAAAGAAAACATGCGCCTGCATCAGCGTAACGATAAGCTCGAGGACGAAAATAGAGAACTTATTAAAGATATTGCCGAGGTCCGAGCAGAAAATAAGAGCTTTGCTACCCGCCTCGCTAAACTCGAGCAAGCCTAATATGGTATTATTGGCTTATAACATAAGCGCTAACTATAAGGAGAAAATGGTATGCGAGGCATAGATATTAGCAACTGGCAGGCTGACCTAGACGCGGGTAAAGTGGCCGCTGATTTTGTAATTACTAAAGCTACCGAGGGCGTAGGGTATGTAAACCCTAGCTGTGATAGGCACTACCAGCAAGCTATTAAAGCTGGCAAATTAGTAGGTGTTTACCATTTTGCGCGTAATACGCAGAATAGCGCAGCAGCCGAGGCAGAGCACTTTTTAAAGCACACTGAGGGCTACTGGAAAAATAAAAATACGGTCCTAGTGCTTGACTGGGAGGACGTAAATACCTCTAATGTAGCCTGGGCTAAGCAATGGCTTGACATTGTTTACCAACGTACTGGCGTGCGCCCACTTATTTACATGAGCGAGAGCGTCGTAAACAGCCACGACTGGAGCAGCGTAGTAGCTGGCAATTATGGCCTGTGGGTAGCAAAATACCGCGACAATACTGCAGACTTTAATTATGATATGACCAACGCGGGCGCTAAGCCTAACGTAAAATACTGGCCATTTTACTTTATGTGGCAATGGACCAGCACGGGACGCCTGGACGGCTACGGCGGCAACCTCGACCTAAACGAGGCATACGGCGACGCTAAGACCTGGGCAGCCTACGCAGGCAACGGTAGTGCCCCAGCACCACAGCCACAACCCGCACCGACACCAGCCCCAGCACCACAGCCTGCAGCACGCAGCTATACAGTGCAAAAAGGCGAGTACCTTAGCCTTATTGGCCAAAAGGTAGGCGTAGCGTGGCAAACGATCGCAGCTATTAACGGCATTAAGGCCCCTAACTACGTAATTTATCCTGGCCAGGTATTGACGCTGCCAGGCGAGGGCGCAGCCCCTGCCCAGCGAACATATACCGTAAAGGGTGGCGATAACCTAAGTGGAATTGCTGCAGCTTACGGTACTACGTGGCAAAAACTCGCGCAAATAAATAACATACCTAACCCAGATGTAATTTATCCTGGCCAGGTAATTAAATTGCCATAAGGAGGTAACTATGGCCCTAATTAAAGACAAAAAAGCATTTGTAGAGGCACTAAAGGAATTTGGCCGCCTCGTACTGATCGCAGCAGTAAGTGCGGCCCTCGCGGGCGCTAGCGCACTCGTAGGCCTACTGGACCCAGTAGCTGCAGCTGTAGCGGGTGTATTCCTAGCTACGCTGGCTAAGGCATGGGACAAATACCTGCACAAGGCCGACAACGGTATTACTACTGGACTAACAGGCTTTTAATTATGCGAGGCGAGCTCGAGCGCTTGCCTTGCGACCCAAGCACGCCCTGCCCGCTACGTGATAGCGAGCGGGGCTGCTTTGAGGATATACACCACCGTTTTTATCCTAGGCGGGTGTATGAGGCGCTGGGGGCTGTGGCAATTACGTTTAGAGAGTTACCAGAAAATAAGGACCGCCGCTGCAGGAACCTGCACAATATAGAACATGAGGTAAGCGAGCCGCCAGAGGTACCAGGCCGTGAGCTTATGTTATTTGCTATAGAGCAGGCGGTAAATGAGGGCCAGCTACACCTTAGTAGGACAAAAAGACGTAAAATATTTGGAAATGATAGACAAGACTAACGCGCTTATGTTATTGTTTAAGTGAGGTAGAAAATGGGAGGTGTTTACACCAACCAAATAAAAAAAGGACGGAGCTATGCGCCATAAATGGATAAAAAGAATTAGCCTAATACTAGCTGGCTTTATCGCTGGCTGGCTAGCATGTTACGCCTGGGGCTTTTGGCTACTATACCAGGCCCTTATGCGAGCCTGCGAAAACGGCATGTTTATCTGTAGTTAAACTACACAAATATGTGTAAATTAGGGGGCTGTGCGAGGGCCCCCTAAAACAAATACCACCTGCGGCAAGGTGTATTATTTTTAAGCATAGATATTTATTTTAATCCTATTTAAGGTGGAGTGAGAAAAAAGAAATGTGCGAGCCCACCGCTGGCCGCCCTAAAGCGGCGTGCCATATATTCAATATAGCATAAGCGAGTTATAGTAGGCCTAGTTTTTTAGCACATGCTGGCCATGCGCCCCAACCTTGCACTGCTTGTGTTTTTATCGCTATCTCTATTTGTTGCTCGCGGGTGGCCATGTGAGCTAAAGGTGCGTAGGCACCACCCCCAAAACCCAGCCAGGTAGACTGCGTAAACTGCAGACCACCATAAAAGCCATTGCCCGTATTTATCGCCCAGTTACCCGAGGCCTCGCATTTTGCCAGGCTATCCCAGACAGTAGACCCAGACGAAAAAACCCCAGCGCTATTACTAGCCTGGGGTATATTTGCATTTGCTATACGTTTAGACTGGGCCGCCTGCGCGTCCAGTTTTGCCTGCAGCTTGCTATTTAGGTCCTCGATTTGCTTATTTTTAGCGTCGTCCTGGGCCTTTAGCTGCTCGAGCTGGGTATTTTTACTATCCAGCTGCTTACGCAGGTCCTGTGCGTTATTCTGGGCCTCTGACGCAGCCTGCTGTGCTTTATTGCGCTGCTCGGTTGTCTGGTCCAGTTTAACTAATGTGCTTTGGTATGCGCGAACTGTTACGACGCTACCAATTAGTATTGTTGCTATTACTGCTATGCCTAGTAGCAGGTGTTTACGGTCTACTATGATCGTATCCCCCTTTCGCCATGTGGCCCTACTATTATACCAAAAGCATTTTGTACGATTTTTTACACCCAGCGCTACCACTGTAACGCTTAGGCTTATCCACAGAGTTTTACACAGGTTATACACAAACAACAGGGGCGCTGGGCTTGTAATGATCGCCAGCGGCGTAGTATTATCGAGTAGCCAACGTAACACGAACCAGTTACCGCGGTGGGTAAAAACAATGCCGCTTTTTATGCACTAATGCTAGCAGTGCTGTATTTGTGGCCTAAATTAAAACCAGCCCTACTAACTGAGTAGCGGGCTAGCTTTGTGCTGCAAGAGATTGTAACACGAACCAGTTACCAGTATAGGGGTAGAACAGGGGAAAAGCAAGTGCAAACACGCAACAATTGGCAATTGCCAGCTGAGGGTAAAAAACCAAATAAAACACAATTGACAACTGACAATTGTAGAGCGAGCAGCGAGCAGGTGGACTATGTGCTCGAGGAGATCGCGGACCTTATTACACGGCCAGACTTAAAAGCATGGTACTGCAGCGCGGTATACAAGCTAGGTATGCAGCAGGTGCTGCAAATGGCCAGTATAGCTAGGGCCGACGCTAAAACCACCCCACCGCAATTTTTTAGCTTTTTATTAAACAGGGCACTAAAAAAGCACCGTGCTGCGGAGATGCGCCAACCCAGCACGGTACTATCCTAATATTACTGGCTGTGGAAAACTTAAGCAATATTGACTATTGACGACATAACACAAGCGAGTTATTATAGATAACACAAGCCAGTAAAAAAGGAGATAGCGCCAAATGAAAACATTAACCAAACCAAGTACAACCCTATTTAAAGGGTATGGCTACAGCCTAAAAATGGGCGAAACTAAAGTAGAGGGCGACATTATTAGTATTGACGTTACCGCTACCAAGGAACCTACCCAGGCAGTGGGCCGCGACTTTAGCATAGAGCTAGAGGGCGAACTAGAGGGACGATTTGACCCAGCAATGGCAAATTGGCTAATACGAAAAATGCGAGGCTACGGCCTAATTATGGACGTGCAGCGCCCGCTCGATATGGACCAGCTGCGAGCTGATTACCGTAACCACAAAATAGACCTGGGTAACGGTGCCGTGCTCGAGCGAATGGTCCCAGCGCCAGTAATGCGTAATTACCTGGTGCCCGTGCTAATTAGCCGCACGCTGCAGGAGCCACTAAAGCCTAGCCGTGCCATACAGTTTTATGTAAAAGTAAAAGCCGACGACGCTATAATGGCCGCACACCTGGCCAGCTCGGTAGTCCGCTTTAAATGGGCAACACCGCGCCACAGCGTAAACATTAACGTAAGTGGAGTAATAGCTTTATGAGCCCATTAGCAATATTTGAGGAGCAAGTAAAAAAGGACCAGGACGACCGCGTATATGACGTGCAGGGCTGGGTAGGACCCGAGGAGGGCTATAGCGTGCCGCAGCTCGACGCTGACGGCAAGCAAACGGGCGTAAGTACCATGGAGTACCCGCGCTACGCTACCTACCACGTGCAAATACGCGACGGCCGACTAAGCTACTGGCGCATTAAGTTTTTGGACAGTGGCCTGGTAAGTGTGTACGAAATGACCAGCGAGGGCGGCCGCCCAGCTATGGAGCTCGAGGGCAACGGTGCCGCTGGCATACTACGAGTGGCCCAGATCGTAAATGCAGTAATGAGCCTAGCGACCGAATACTGCGACGATCGCCTAGAAAAGCAAAAAAGCACAAGCTAGTAAATACCCGCTTGTGTTATAATAGATGTATTAACCATAAGGAGATTGCGCCCCATGGCTAAAGCCAAAACTACTAAGAAAAAGACCGAGCCCGTAGAGGCTGAAACGGTCCAGGACCAACCCGAGCAAGAGCTCGACAAGCCTGTGGAAAACTCTACCGCCGAGCAAGGCGAAATTGTAGACCAGGACGAAATTAAGCAGATCGAGCAAAATGCTAAGCAGCTCGAGAGCGCACTAATTGCGCACCCTGGCACCGAGCTAGTCCCTGGAGTTACTACGGACCAGCTTAAAAATGCCCTCGTGGCCCAGACCGAGCAGCGCGTGCTTATTAAGCAATTTATCCAGCACCACCTTATAGAGGGCGTGGACTTTGGCCGTATACACGTAGTGAAAAACTGCGCGAACCAATACACCTGCACCAATAAATACCACTTTGGCAAGGATATGCTATTTAAGCCTGGCCAGGAGAAAATTTTTAGCCTATTCGGTATTACTAGCGAGCTCGTAAAAGACGCTGAAACCTACGAAATGCTGCCAAACACTACTAACATGGTGGCCTATAAGTGTATTGCCAAGCGTGGCGACCAGGTAGTAGCAGAGGGCCGCGGCGCTGCCGTGGTGGGCGATAACCGCCGCGACGTAAACGCCACTATTAAGATCGCAGAAAAGCGGGCGCGTATGGACGCGTGCCTTGCCCTGGGCTTTAGCGAATACTTTAGCCAGGACCTGGACGACCCAGACTATGCAGGCCAGCGCCAGCAGGCTAACGAACGCGCAGCGGCTGAGGCTGCAGCAAAATACCCAGAGGAAATGCCAGAGCCACCTAAGCCAGTGCAACCAGGCGACAACCTGGCCCCACGCCCAGCTATGGAGCTAGCCAGCCAAGAGGAAAAGGCCGAATTATACAAGGCATTTTTAAAGGCTGGACTGGATAAAGACGAGCAGCTAGAGGTCCTAGCGGTAAATGGCATAACTAAGCCCGCAGAAATGACCAGCGGCATGGCTCGCGGTATGATCGCAAAATTAAACGATAATGCCTTTAAGCGCCCCGAGCCCAAGACGCAGGACGTAGTAATAGAGGATATTAGCGACGAGCCTATTAACCTCGACGATATACCTACAGATTTTGATAAGCCAGCTACACAGCCCGCAGCACCTGCAGCCGCGCCAATAGTAGCGCCACCGCTTGACGTAGACGACGAGCTAAAAACCTGGGTAGCTGAGCAAATAGTAACAATTCGCCTAAATGCCCGTGGCCAGATGTGGCTAAAGCGCCTGGTAACTGGTAAGCCATTTGGCGACCAACACACCTGGACCGACGAGCAATGGCGCCGATGTTACGATATTATAAACCAGATACTCGACTGCAAATTAGAGGTAGAGGACGGCTATATGGCCGACGACACACCCGAGCAGCAGAGTGAGGTAGATAAAGTAGTGGCTATGTTCCCAGGCGCTGAGGTGCTGCCTGTGGAAAACTCTAGCCCACGAGCGGTGCCAGCTAATGGCGGCGACGACGATATAGTAACCACTGAGCCACCAGCCGACGCTACAGGCCCAGTGCAGCAAACTATTGACGATCGCCCACCAGTAGACGGCGACCCAAGAGATATTTAAGGGAGGTAATTAGAATATATGGCCGAATTAACTAGGGGCGAAAAAGCCAAACAAACTAGGATAGCCAGAATTGGCCTAGAGGCGTACCAAGCCGAGCAGGCCGCAAAAGGTAAAAAAGGTGGCGCTAAAAGCGTGGGGCAATTTAAGAAAAACCCCGCGCTGGCTGCCAAGGCTGGCAAAAAAAGCAAGCGCCTACCAAAAGAAATTTTAAAAACCGATAGCGGTATGGAGTACATCGACACCCCAGAGCTAAAAGTAAGCAAAAAAGCTAAGGAGATCAAATAATGCGCATAAAAGCTATTTGGTGGATATTGACCAGCCGCACTTTTGTAATAATTGCCGACCCAGGCAGTATGGCTAAGTATAGGGCGCTGAGCGCCCCAATGGTGGTACGACACCTGGACCGATTACGCGATAAGATTAAATTAAAAGACGAAATAGAACAGGAGGAATATGAGCGGCAAAAGTAACCCAAACCAGAAAACAGTAACGCTACCAGGCGGCAAAAAGCAGCGTTTTAATAGCCCCGAGCAGGCCGCCCGAGTAAAGTACATTATTGGCTATATTGACCAGACTAGCGCCCTGCACCCAGGTATTACACTCGACGAAATGCTAAAGCTAATGGCCGATGATACTAAGGTAGCTATTAACGTGGTCCTAAAGATCGAGGAGGGTATGGCCGACCGCCTACGTGAGGAGGAGGGCCGCCCTAAAGTAAGCAAGTCCGTAAAGGCTGGAGGTCCGAAAAATGGCCCGACCAAGTAACATATTTTTTAAAGGCTTATACCAGCTGTGGCTCGTGCCTGACGACGACAGCGACGCAGACCTGCAAATATTAGGAGCCTACGACGACCTGGCGCAAGCTATGGCCGCCAAGGCTGCTGCAGAGAGCGGCATAAGCGACGACAGTATAGTAGAGATCACTAAGCGGGTAGACGTATTTACGCATTACGAGGACATTAGCGCCAGCGTAAATGGCACGGCCCAGGTAAGGCAGCAATAATATGCCTAAGCACGACCATAACCCATACGCCGACCCTAAGGCTAAAATTTACGGCCCTGAGGTCCTGCAGGAATTCGACGCAGACGACACGCGGGCGATCGTAGCAGCCCACGGCGAGGCCATACTGGAATACTACGACGAGCATAAAGCAACCGACTGGACCGACGCGGACACCCTACGCCTGTTAAATACCAGGCTGGGCCGCCAGGTCCTAAACAAAATACGGCTGCGCCATAATGTAGACAAATTTAAGGGGTATTTTAAACGTGGATAAGGTAAACGATAAGCTGCTAAAAGTTATTGCCCTGGCTAAGCACGGGGTAGGTGGAGAGCGCACGGCCGCGATCGCTACCGCTAAACGTATATGCGCCACCCACGGGCTCGACTATGACGAGGTAATGGACAGCGCCGAAACGGCCAAAATACACGAATACACGCTAGATATTAAATGGCGCAATAAGCTCGAGCAGGCTATGCTCGCCCAGGTATGTTTAAAATTTGCCTGTACACCAGAGAACCCAGACCTATTTTTTAACAGCTACCGTAAAGTATTTATTTACAATACTACCGCTGCTAAACACCTCGAAACGATTAACGCTGCTAGCGTATACCTGCACCAATTCCGAAAAGAGCGTAAAAAACTCGAGCAGGCTATCCTGGGCGCATTTTGCCAAAAGCACCGCCTCTACCCTACCGAGGCAACCCATAACGCCCGCCACCCAGAGGACGCTAAGCAAATTGGCGACGGTAAAATAGACGTGGACGCAGAATTTAAAAAGATCGAGGAGGCCCGCCGCCGTATGGCGATCGCAGAGGGTATGGACGACGTAAACCTACATAAAAGCATAGGGAGCGGGGCGTAATGAAATATAAAACCATTTATGCCGACCCGCCATGGTCCGAAAGTGGCGGCGGCAAAATAAAACGCGGCGCAGATCGACACTATCCGCTTATGAAAACTAAGGAAATTATGGCGCTGCCAGTAGCTGAGATTGCAGACGACCAGGCCCACCTATATTTATGGGTAACCAATAACTACCTAGCCGACGGCCTAAAGGTAATGGAGGCCTGGGGCTTTAGATACGTAACCATGATAACCTGGACAAAAGACCGCCAAGGCCTGGGGCAATACTACTGCGGCATTACTGAGCACTGCCTTTTTGGTGTACGTGGCAAGGCTATGCCGTATAGGGTGCTGGCAAGTGGTAAACGAGCGCAAGGCTTAACAGGCTTTTATGCGCCTCGCCAGGCCCACAGTGTAAAACCAGAGCAAATGCGCGAAATGATCGAGCGCGTAAGTTATGGGCCTTATGTAGAGCTATTTGCCCGCCGAGCAGCGCCTGGGTGGCATACCTGGGGTAATGAGCTCGCTAATGACGTGGAGCTTACATAATGGCATTAGACGATTACCACGCAGGCCCTAAACGCCGCAAAAACCTAACGCGGGTAACTGAGGACGTTATGCACCAGCAGGCGGTCCAGTACGTAAGCCTACGCTACCGCGCCGTGCCGCTGCGGACCGACTACGCAGCTGGCCTGGGCCTAAATAAGGTACAGGCACGTAAGCACGCCCGCCTGCAGGGTAATACCCGCGCCTGGCCAGACCTACAAGTAGCTAAGCCAAGCAAACACTACCACGGCCTATTTATTGAGCTAAAGGCCCCAGATGTAGAGCTATTTATGCGCCGCGACGGCACCACGCAGCGACAGGGCGACCATAAAATACGATTAAAGGGCGACTGGGCTAATGTGCACTATGAGGAGCAAGCCGAAACCATAGCCAAATTGCGTGCCCTAGGCTACTGGGCCGATTTTGCCGTAGGCTTTGACGAATTCCAGGCGATCGTAGACAGCTATATGCTAGACCAGGTAATGCAGCCACGCTACGAGCTCGGTATGGACTTTACGGACCGCGACCCCGCTACAATTCCTAATATGACACCGTTTTAAAAGTGGTATAATAGACGCATGGCAGCTAAAGAACCAAAAACAGAGGCTAAGCTAACCGTCGTACAAGGCGTTGCTTATCAGACCGTAGACGGCGCTATTACGCGTAACTACGTGGTACTGGGTGAGCAGCGTATCTATGTATTTGGCGCCAACCCTGGCGACGAGTTGACGAAAAGCGAGGCCCGCCGATTGAGCCACGCGCCTAAGCCTGTGGAAAAGTCCGACGATAGCCCCGAGGAATAGCACGCATGATAGTGCTAGCCCTAGACGCTACAGGAATTAACCCAGCGCTCGCTCGTGATACTTTACTCGTGCACAATATGATAACCGCCGCAATGAGCCGCATTAACTGCGGTGTTTTGCGTTATAGCCACTACATACGCGAATACAACGGGACCCTAGAGGTATTTGCAGACGACGAGAGCGTTATTATGACCTACAGGGCCCGAAAAAATGGCGATCTTTATGTGATGATAGCCGATTATGACGGTGGCGACCCTAAGCCCGCATTAGAGGTACTTGTGGAAAAATTAAAGCCTAAGCAGTATAGTTACAAGATTTTGCTAAAAAAAGGTATTGACTGAATTAACACAAGCGAGTTACTATAATTATGTAACAACCAATAAACGGAGAACGCGCAATGGCACAAAACATAATCACACTCAACGACAAGCAGTACATTGAGTACGACCCAAACGCTAAAGAGATCAAGCAGGCGGTAGATACAGACCACATTATTGTAATCGCGCAGCGCGGCTGGATTTTTGAAGGGCGCAGGGACAAGTCTGTAACCGACAAAATACAGCTACTCAATGCTAATGTTGTGCGCTCGTGGAGCAATGGCAAGGGGATTGGTGGCCTAGCATCGAAGGCTACTAGCAAAGATTACAAGCTAGACCCAGTTGGTACGGTGTCATTTCCTAATGAGGGCGTAATAGCTACCATAGACATCACGGAGTGGTAATATGTCATACAACAGAAACCCTAATACTGCTGATTATGCACAGCCAGTAGCGTTACACCCTACACCATACGGCGACGGCTACGGCTACGGCAACGGCATCGGCGCCGGCGACGGCGACGGCTACGGCTACGGCGCCGGCAACGGCTACGGCGACGGCTACGGCTACGGCTACGGCTACGGCTACGGCGACGGCGACGGCGACGGCGACGGCTACGGCTACGGCGACGGCAACGGCTACGGCGACGGCTACGGCGGTATTCTCTAGCGTAGACAGCCACTAGGGCCATACGGAGATATGCGCCATGGGTAACACCAACAAAACACAAAAAAACCAATTTAAAACAATGTTTAGCGAGCTATTTGCTAACTACGATAAAGGCACGAGCCAGTACGGCCGTAAATTTGTGGTAGCTGTATGCTGGGTAGGTTATTACACTGCTGCATTTTTCGCTGTGGTCCTATTCGTACCTGGCCTGCTGTTTAAAGCTGCCAAGCTCGCACACAAAACACTAAAGGAGGGGAGGGCGTAAGCCACAATGTTAAACTGTTTATTTTGCGACACCACATTATTACACCGCCAGGACGCTATAAAGCATTTAGAGATAGCGCACAATATGGTCCGCGGCGTAGTGAGCCAAGAGGGCAACCCTGGCGACTTTTACCAGCCAGAGGGCTGCAGTAACTGGCAGCCAGGCGACAAACGCTGCAGGTGCTGCAAGGGCTCGCTGCGCATGAACTGGCACAGCCTAAGCCCTGCACTCGTAGACCTATTAGCTATTGCTGCTCGACGAGTAAAAGACCAAGGCGGCATAAATGAGATACACAAGCGCGACCTGGACCTAAGTACTAGCCAATATGGTAATTTTCAAAAACTGCGCTATTTTGGCCTAATTACCCACGTAGACGACGAGGGGACGGCCTGGCTAATCACTAAACAGGGCTGGAGCTTTTTGCGCGGGTCCTGGGAGGCTGCTAGCCGAGTGCAGACATACCAAAACCGCATTATGCAGCGTGATGATCGCCGCGTAACGGTCCACGATGTAATGCGCAAACGGGACCAAGTAGATTACTGGCCAAGCGCCCGCGACTTTGATTTTGAGCTGGCGACCCCGCAGTTAGGGCTGCCACTATGACAATAAACTATAGCAAGTATAGCGACGCAGAGCTGTTTACATACTTGCGCAAGGCTAGCAGGCGCGCAGTGGACCTACGAAACTCGAGGAGCAGACTAGCGGGCACTAAAAAGTATGCTGATATGCGTATTATTAGCAGAGAGCTCGCTAAATACGAGCAGCTGCACGCTGCTATACGCCAGGAGCTTATAGACAGAGGCGCTTTATGAACAACTTAGGCCGAGCAGCACAAAAACTAATACCAGAGCTCGAAAAATATAACATAAAAGTGTATATGCTAGATTACCGCATAGAGTGGGTAATACCGCAGGGCACCTGGGAAATACAAATGCGCCGCTGGCTGCCTGTATGGTGGTACCGCCGCAATTTACGTAAACTAATAAAAATTGCTAAGCAATACGAGGGGAGGCTTTAGCCGTGGAGTTTTTTATAGGTGTATTAGTAGGCTTTATTGGCTGTATATTCTGGCTCGTAATGGTGGGGGTATTTTCTTACCGCCGAGAGATTAAAAGGCTAACCGAGCAGGGCCAGGTATGGCACCCAAACGGCAAGCCGTGCACAGACGGCCATACGTGGTGTGAGGAGCACGCAGCACAAGGGCAATTCCACTGCACCAAATGCCCGCATGTAATGACAGAGGAATAGGTGGGCGATCATGGGGGGAACTTATGAAACTGCCTGTAGAGGCAAGGATAAGCATAGGACCAAACTAGACGCCGATAACCAGGCTGTAAAGCGCCACGGCAAGGCTAAGACTGGCAAACGCCTAAATAGCTATCGCTGCGAGTTTTGCCACTACTGGCATGTAGGTAATAGCACACACGCTAAACGTATACCCTACAAACGCACAAAATATCGCCCTAAAATTTAGTGGCTCGCGTTTAACGATTTGCGCTATAATAAAAACATGAGCAATTATAATGTGCCCCTAGAGCTAGTACGCGGCGACGATGAAACTATAGAAGTTACTTTTACTGATGAAAACGGCGCAGCTATTAACATTACGGGCTACACTGTTATGTTTACTTTACGTGCAAACCCAGACAGGACGACCGATACAGACGCCCTGCTGCAGAAAAATGTTACCTCGCACACTAACGCTGCGGGTGGTATTAGCGCTATTGGCCTATCAAATACCGAAACTAACCTAGCCCCAGGCGAGTATTACTACGACGTGCAATATAAAGACACCAGCAACAAGATAAAAACCGTAGTTATTGGCACCTGCACCGTAATACAAGATGTAACTAAAAGGACGACATAACCACTATGGCCAGTATTAAAGCTACCGTAGTAGTAAAAAGGCCTGTAGCAGTTACGATCAAGCGCCACGTAATAAATGTAGAGGTAGGTAAGGCTGGCCCACAGGGCGAGGCTAATACGCTTGCTATAGGTACTGTCGTAGGCGGTCCTACCGCAGCTGCTACCATAACTGGCGCAGCACCTAACCAAACGCTTAATTTAACACTGCCTAAAGGTGATACAGGTAATACTGGCCCCCAGGGCCCACAAGGTAACGTAGGCCCTACAGGCGCTACTGGTCCTAAGGGAGATACTGGGGACACGGGCCCAGCTGGTCCGACTGGTCCGCAAGGTGCGCAGGGCATACCTGGACCAAAAGGCGATACGGGCGACACTGGAGCGCAAGGCCCCCAGGGTATACAGGGCATACCTGGCACGCCTGGAGCTGACGGCGCAGACGGTGAGGACGGCCGCGAGATCGAGCTACAAAAAGGCACCACACACGTACAGTGGCGTTATGTAGGCGACGCGACCTGGCACGATATTGTAGCACTATCAGAAATTACAGGCCCACAAGGCCCTGCGGGTGCTACAGGCCCAGCTGGAGCCACTGGAGCACAGGGACCGCAA
Source organism: Epizoanthus fatuus (assembly GCA_025434785.2). Taxonomy (NCBI): domain Eukaryota; kingdom Metazoa; phylum Cnidaria; class Anthozoa; order Zoantharia; family Epizoanthidae; genus Epizoanthus; species Epizoanthus fatuus. The sequence continues at coordinate 19,997 of JAOCZQ021072403.1, read as the reverse complement.
GGCGATACGGGCCCAATGGGTCCAGTAGGCGCGGTAGATTACAGTAGAGTAATAGCTATGGCTGCGGTATTATAGAACTATGAAAACATTAGTAACAAATTACAGCTTTGACAAAACAGCAAAAACTGTTACATTAACTGATTACACTACGATTAACCAGGCTGGACTGTTGCTAATAACCAATACTACAGACGGCCAGATTATTTATAATTTTGCAGACCCTACCGCAGGCGCTACTGTCGCTGGCAATGTTATTACGCTTGAGTATGACACTACAAGCATGGACAATGGCGACGCCCTGCAGATTTACTACGACGACCCAGGTATAGCATTAGCTACTGAGAGCGCCCAGGACGAGGCTAGCCAATTATTAACCGCTGTATATGAGGCCGTAGAGGTCCTAACGATGATAGCTAGTATGCGTGATACTTTAAACCAGCTACGTGTAGGTATTGTGAGTGGGTCCGTGGGTATTGCTAGTAACCAGACGCTAGCGACATTATCGAACCTCGCGGCAGTGGGTGGCTTTTCTGCGCAGCAAAAAATACCTGCAGCACAAAACACCGCAGCTATTCAATCTAATATAAATAACGTGGTAATATCGTAGGAGAGCACAATTATGGCAATAACTAATCAAAACGTACCAACACTACACCGTAAAGAATTCCAGATGATGACACCCGCACCTGCAGCTACTGCAGCGGGCGCTTTTGTTATTGCACCAGATAGCGGTAACTGGAATAACGCACTATACGTGCTTAGCTCGACTGCGCACTACCTTTATAACCACGACGAGGACGCATTTTTACAAATTCCCTCTGGTGCCTTAGCTGGTACATTTGGAGCTGGAGCCTGTGGAGTATTCCACCCATGGAGCATTAACTACACAGCTAACGGAGGTAGCACTACGAGTGTTACTGTGGCTGCTGGTACGCATAACATTACTGGCCGTATTGACGGGCAAACGATCGAATTTATTAGCGCTGGTACATCTACTGGCCACCGTGCGACTGTTACGAGCATTTTAAATAATGCTGGCGCTGGTACTATTACTATCAACTTTAGCCCTGCAGCACCCGCTGCGATCGCTAACGCGCACACCTTTAGGGCTACTACTGGCCGCTTTTACATAATGAACGCTGGTACTACTGCAGCGGGTATATTTAAGGTATTTGATATAGCAACAATGGCCTGGCAGGCTAGCCTCGGTACAACAAACCTACCAGCCTCATGGGGTACTGACGGTAAATTAGGGCTGGCTTATAATTTTGGTGAGCAATTTGCTACTGGCACCGCTACCGCAGGCGCAGCTAGCACACTTACTAACAGCGCTAAGGCGTGGGCTACGAACCAATGGGCTAATTACCAGGTACGCATTACTGCAGGTACTGGCAAGGGCCAGGTTAGGCAAATAGCTAGCAATACTGGCACTGTGCTTACTGTTGCTGCAGCCTGGACTACTACACCAGACGCTACAAGCCAATATGCTATTGAGGCAAGCGAGGACTACCTATACTTACTAGGAAATAACGCAGTAACTATGTACCGCTACAGTATTAGCGCGAACACGTGGACCGTACTATCACCTGGGGCCGCCCGAGCAGGCGCACCAGTGGCTGGAATGAGCGCTAACGCATTTGGAGTAACTGGATATAGCACCTGGGCTGACGAAAACGCTATACTAAACGGCCGCTATATTTATAGCTTGCGTGGTGGGTCTGGTACTATTGACCGCTACGATATTCCTGCAAACACCTGGGCTGCAGTAGTTACTATTAACGCTGAAACATTTGGAGCAGGTAGCAGCGCGTTTAATATGGGTGAATTCCTATATATCCGTAAAGACGCTACGCACCGTTACTTTAAGTACTCGGTAGCCGATAACTGTATTAGGCCATTTGCTACGAACCTCTACCCAGACGGTACTGCGATCGTAGGCAGCAAGGTATGGGTGAAAAACCTCGCTAACAGCGATATTAAATTCCTATACTCGCTACAAAACACTGGTACAGTGCTGCACCGTGTTATGATCTATTAGCTTATACCTTACGCCACAAAACCTGTTAAAATAGGCTTATGGCTAAGTCTAGAAACTCGAAACCTAAAAAAGAGCCTGTAAAAGCGCCAATAACAAGTGCATTAGTGCCAGTGCGTAAGCACAACACAGAGGGCGAACCGCAAGGCCGTCCCAATGCAATTACAGAGGAGGTGCTAGGTATTTTGCGTGAGGCCTTTTTACTAGGTTGTGATGATGATGAGGCGTGCGCACTTGCTGGCATTAGCCGAGCGACGCTATACAACCACCAAAAAAACAATGCAGAGTTTTTAGACTGGAAAACGGCATTAAAGCAAAACCCCTTTTTATTAGCCCGTAAAACGATCGTGGAGAACCTGCGCCGCGACCCTGAATTCGCCCTAAAATACATGGAGCGTAAGAAATTTAAAGAATTTGGCCCCAAGGCGCATTTGTATGTGGACCCTATGGACGCTGATAAGCTCGACGAGGACGATAAAGACGTTATTAGCGCTGCTATGGCCGAGCACTTTAAACATGGCATTAAACGCGCAAAACAGACCACAGTAGTAGACGTGGAGCCATAGCATGGCCGTCCCTAAGATATTTGAGGATATAGTAGAGCAATACGGTGAGGCTGCAGCCAAGCGCCACCTGCGGCGTTATTTTGCTAAGCCTGAGAACATACCAGCTTTTGCTATGCTATTCCACGCCCACGTACCTACTTACCCGCCAGATTTTCACCTCGAGATATTGGAGTTATACACAAGCACCAGGGGGCATGTAGGCGGTGCGGCACCTCGTGGCTTTGCTAAGTCCACCACTACCTCTGTAGTTTACCTAGCGTGGCGCACACTAAACGCTACCAGCCGCTTTAGCCTACTTATTGGTGATACCTGGAGCCAGGCCGTACTACACCTGAGTAGCTTAAAAGACGAGCTCGAGGAAAATACAGTGCTTAAATGGCTGTACGGCGACGTTATGGGCTCGCAGTGGTCCGAGGACGAAATTATAGTAATGGGGACCGACGAAAACGGTAAAGTGCTCGAGTGTAAGATTATGGCACTAGGCGCTGGCCAAAAGGTCCGTGGTCTTAAATTTAAAAACTTCCGTGTACAGCTTATGATATGCGACGACCTCGAGAATGACGAGGCTGTGCAAAACAAGGAGCGCCGCGAAAAGCTACGCCGCTGGCTGGTCCGTGCAGCGCTGCCTGCGATCGACCGCCAAATAGGCCGCTGTATTCTAATTGGTACCATGCTGCACAAGCGTAGCCTGCTTAGCGCTATCGTAGCCAATGAAAAGGAATTTGCGAGCTGGACCACGTTTTTATATAGCGGTATTAAAGAGGACGGTACGAGCCTATGGCCTGAGCTTTACCCAGTAGATGAGATTAAGGCATGGCGCGACGACCCTAATAACCCTAACTATATTGGAGCAGTAGCATGGGCCCAGGAAATACAGAACAAACCACTAGCCGAGGGCCAGCAGATTATACAGACAGAGTGGCTGGAAAAGGACTACAACCTAGGTGCGCACCTTGTAGCCTGGCAGCAAAAAACCCAGCTTGCAGATCATTTAGTGCTCGACCACTGGCTAAGCACGCACTTTAGCATGATAAGCGGCTCGGTGGACCCAGCTATTAGCGAAAAGGAAACGGCCGACTGGTGGACTATGGCTACTATTGGCGTTACTAAGATATGCCCTGTATGCGGTAGCGGTGCTGGCCATGTGGTCCAGCTAGATATGCTACGTATGCGTGAGCAGGACCCAATGAAACAGGTTACAGAGATATTGGAAAACTACCAGGAATGGCAGCACACCAAGCTACGTATAGAGGCTATCGCCTACCAGAGTGGGCTACTACGGCTTGTAAAAAATAAAGGTGCGGCCGAGGGTATTTATCCACCTATTAAGCCGTATCGACCAGCACAGAGCAAAAGGGCCCGAGCTATCACCCACGCAGCGCTATTTAGCGGCGGTATGGTCCACCTACGAAAAGACCACCCACTATACCAGGCGTTTTATGACGAGCTCGTAGAATTCCCACAGGGCGACCACGACGACATGTTCGACAGCTACATGAGCGCCGCTGACGCAGCCCTGAGGCGCCGCCCACGGGGCTATACCCAAAAACCTAATGGAATGTAGTAGCGCAAAATTTAAAGCATTAGTGCTACAATTATGGTATGGACAATAAGGCTATTACGTTCCCATACAAAAATGCACAGGCCCGAATAAACGGCTATAGCAAGTACGATAAGCTATTCGACGGTAAACACTTCGAGGCTTTTAGTATTGAGATCAACAGCCTGCAATACACACAGAACTACGCAAAATTAAAATACGTGGCTGTAAACTTTGCTGGGCTAATTAGTAAAGTTAGCGCCGACATGTTAGCTGGTGAGCCTATCGTGCTTAACGGTAGTAGCAAGGCTATGACCGAGTGGCTTAAAAACCTAGCCTTTGAGAATTCACTACATACCCAGCTTTACGAGAGTGCCTTAAAAAACAGTGCCCGAGGCGACGCTATTTTCAAGGTCCGCAGCGGTCCTAAAAACCCAGGCGACACCGTAAGTACTGTATTTATAGAGGACATTACCCCTGCTATCTACTTCCCTATGATAAACACTGGTAACTGGCGTGCGCAGCCTAAATACCAAGAGCTCGCTTTTTTGGTGAACATAGGCAAGGACGAATATATACGCATAGAGCGCCACTACCCTGGCAAAATTGAAAATGAGCTATGGGAATACAAGGACAAGGCGCTATATCGCAAGGCCCCACTAAGCCTATACGACCCTACACTGCAAGAGGTCCAGGAAACTGGCATAGATCGCAGCCTGATTATCCACGTCCCTAACTGGCGTGCTGGTGATTATTTTGGTGTATCTGACTACCACGACATCGAGGCGCTGATGTACGCGGTAAATAACCGTATGACCAAAAACGAAAACATTTTGGACAAACACAGCGACCCTATCCTAGCGCTACCAGAGGGCGTGCTAGATGAGCAGGGTAATATCCGTAAGGACAAACTGCAGTTATTCACAATTCCCGATAATGAAATGGGTAGCAAGCCTGCTAAGCCTGAATATATCACCTGGGACGCGAGCCTAGATAACAGCTTTAAGCAGATCGACAAACTTATAGAATTCCTATACATGACCAGCGAAACCAGCCCCGCTGTATTTGGTATGGACGAGGGCGGTGCAGCTGAGAGTGGCCGAGCCCTAAAATTACGCCTTATGCGCACGATCGCTAAGATTAACCGTAAAAAACTCTACTATGACCAGGGCCTAAAAGAGGCTATCTATGTAGCGCAGCTGCTAGCTAAAGCACATGGCTACGAGGTAATGGGTAAAAAACTACCTGGCGAGCCTGAGGTCCCAAGTATTACCTGGGCTGACGGTCTACCTATCGACGAGAGCGAACAGATAGAGAATATAGGCAAGCGCCTAGACCAGGGCACCGAGAGCAAAACCGACGCTATTATGAAACTCGACAACCTGGACCGCGACGACGCAGAGAAAAAGGCCAAGCGAATTACCGAGGAGAACGGCGTAGCTGTACCTACTAGCACGGTCCCGAACATTGGCGGCACTAGCGGCGGGGCTTAGCCATGCCGAATATACCGCAGCGCGAACCGTTTAGGGAAAAAGACCTAAGGCAGCTAGAGAATATATACAAGCGTGCTGGCCGTAGTATTATGGCCACCTTTGACGAGCAAACCGACTTTGAGCAGTTTAGGCGTGCTGGCATTATGCGCCAGATCGAGCAAATACTGGCCGACGCAGGCGTAGAAACGGGGCAATGGCTCGACGAGGTGCTGCCTGCTACCTACCAGCGCGGCACTGGCGACGTTATTAAGCAGCTGGGCGTGATTAACGCACCTATTAGAGAGGCTACGGCATTTAACGTAATAGACCAGCGAGCGGTGGCGGTCCTGGTAAGTGAAACCCAGGAGGCTTTTGCTACTGCGCTTACGACTGTGGGCCGCACTGCAGGGCAGCTACTGAGCCAAGCCGTAAAGGACCAAATTACGCTAGAGATCGCAGAGGGGGCACTTACTGGAGCTGGCCGCCGTGCTATATCTGATAGGGTAAAGGCCTCGCTTAAAGCTGGAGGCGTTACTGGGCTTGTGGATAAACGGGGCGCTAAATGGGAACTGGACCGCTACGCAGCAATGCTGGCGCGTACCAAGCTAATGGAGGCCCGTAATACTGGCGTGGCAAATAAAATGCTGCAGAACGGCTACGACCTGGTAGAGATTACGGGCGGTAACTCGACACACAGCGCCTGCGCTAAATGGGAATACAAAATAGTAAGCCTTATGGGCAAAACTGAGGGCTACCCTACCCTGGCCGACGCTAAGGCCGACGGCATATTCCACCCTAACTGCCAACACCACTACAATATCGTCCACAGCAACCTGGCCGCCATGACCAAGGCATATAACCCAAATACTGGCCTATATGAAAAACCAAGCTGGGGCGAACCCCGCGCAGGTATTCCTGCTGCAGCTGGCGGCCGACAAACTAAAAAGAAAATTGCCGAGGGCGTTACCCGCGTAAGCAATGCAGGCAGCCAGACGCTCGTAGTGCCAAATGGCAGCAAACAGCAGACCTTTAAACTAAGCCCGCTGGAGGCTCGAGTGGTCCGCGAAAATAATATAATTCCGACTGCCAAGCCACCACGCAGCCGCTGGGCACCAAACACCCGCGGCGTATATTCCGAGCGCCCAGTATATGACAGCAGCCGCCAAATTGTGGGCGTTACTCGCCAGCTGCATATTAGGCCAGGTCCTGCAGGCAAACGCGTGCAGCATACTGTCTACCATGAAATAGGCCACGCGATCGACGCAATGAACGTACACACCAACGGCTACAATAGCGGGCAAAAATTGAACCTGCGCGACGACATTAACGCAGCTATCCAGGCCGACAAAACCGCCATAGTGGCCGAGCGATTAAAGCGCGACCTGAGCACCGAATTGACCGCTGAGGAGCTGACGCTAGTAGCCCAGGGCCGCACGGTCCGCAAGGAACTGCCAAACGGCCGCACGCAGATATTTAGCATGGGCAAGTGGGGCACGTATGCCCGCAGCAATAGCGAGGTATTTGCTGACGCTTACGGTGCCTGGCGTATGGACCCTAAGGGCTTTAAAAAGATCGCCCCGAATTTAACTAAAGTATTTGAGGAGCTACTATAATGGCCGAAATAGACGCACACGCAATAGTAACCACGGTAGAGCCTGGCGACGACGAGCAGGCTAAGATCGAGCAGCAGCAGGCCGACCTGGACGAGGCCCTGGCTGAGGACGATACTGCAGCCGAGTAAATTATGTATACTAGGCCAGTGAGGCAAATGCAGCACCCCGCGAACGGCTAGCCACTATGGCAACAGCGGGCAAAATATCCCTGGCAAATTAGGCCGTAAAATTGACTGGTGGAGGACGGGCTTACTGCGTAAAGGCCCGTTTTTCAAGCCTAAAAACCACTTCCCCGCCACTTCCCCGAGGGTCCCCCGCTGCGTTTATTATTTACAACACCCACCCCTGTTAGACCACTTCCGAGAGCGGGGTAGGGGAGTGGTGCCACCCCTGTAAAATTTTTTTCTAGGCAAAAACGGGGGAGTAGGGGAGGGGTCCCCTATAGCGCCTAATAATAGTAACCACTATACTTACCTACTATGGACGATCGACTGCCCTGCGGCGCACACGGAATAGACACAAACGGCCGCCCTATTTTCGATCATACCTGCGACGATTGTATGCTGCCCGAGCCACACCTGGACCCGCCCGAGATGTAATAACATAAGCCTATTGCAGCTGTGGATAACTTGTGCAAAAATAAGGGTAGCTTTAGCGTGTACGAACACGTAAAAAGACGATACTAAAGTAAAGGAGTTACTACCATGGACCCAGCCAACCAAAACGGAGCAGGTGCGGGCGCAGGCGACGGCAACGGCGCAGGCGATCAGAACATTAACAATAACGGCAACCAGAACCCACAAAATGGGAACCAGGGCCAAGGCCAGGGATCGACCCCCCCAGCTAACGGAAACGGTAGCGGAAACGGCGAGGGCCAAGGCAATGGGGGCGTGCAGCTTACCGACGAGCAGCTAGCCGCAGCTTTTAACCACCCACGATTTAAGGCGCTAAATGAACGTGCCAAAAAAGCCGAGGAGCTGGAAAAGCAGCAGCAAGAGGCCGAGCGAAAAGCTGCCGAGGAGCAGGGCAAATTCCAGGACTTGTATAAGTCCGCGGAGGAGCGGGCCACTAAGGCCGAGGCTGCGCTAAAGCAAACGCGAATTGAAAATGCAGCGACTTTGGCAGCCGCCAAGCTGGGTGTAATTGACCCAGCAGCAGCCATTAAACTTATGGACCAGAGCAGCATTACTGTTAGCGACGACGGCACCATAAGCGGCGTAGAGGACGCAGTAAAAGCCTTGCAGCAGTCCAGCCCATACCTATTTAAAACGCCAGCGCAGGGCAGCGTAGGCGACGGGAACACAAACCCTGGCAATGGTGCAAATAACCAAGCCAGCGAGTTTACCTATAGCCAAATTCAAGACCTGGAATTTTACAAGAAAAACCAGGCTGCGATCGACAAGGCTGTAGCTGAGGGCCGTATTGACATGAGCAAGTAATTGCTCGGTAGTAATTTTGGCGCTTTAGTGGCGCAAAACCCACAAACCAACTACCAACCCATTTAAAATAAGAAAGTGATTTAAAGATCATGGACAACAGTGCATTACTAGCAACTACAATTGCTAACAAAACCATTGGCTACTTTGGCAAGTACATGAACCTTGCCGCTACGGTAGCCCGCGACTGGGACTACGAACCAGCAACCGAGGGCGAAAGCGTAAAGATCGGTAAGCGCGGTGCTTTGACTGCCAACACTAAAACTGCTGGCGGCGACGTTACCCTGCAGAGCCCAACGGCTACAGGCGTAACTGTTACCCTCGACACCCATAAAGAGGTAACTATCGACCTTACCGACGTTACTAAAGCCAAGCAAGCTAAAAAGCTCGACATTATGGAGGGCTACGCTAAGGACGCAGCTGCTGTGCTGCTCGAGGCCGTAGAGGACGCACTTGCTGCACTTTACGCTAGCCTTACCGCTACGGTAGTCGTATTTGACGCTACGAGCATTACGACCAAGAAAACTAGCCTTTTGAACCTACGCAAGGCGTTTACAGTAGCTAAGGTCCCTAAGAGCGAACAGCGCTACCTTTACCTCGGTAGTCAATCTGCTACAGAGATCATGGAAGAGGATAGCTTTACACGTGCAGACGCTGTAGGGCAAACCGAAACCCTGGAAAGTGGCCAGATCGCCCGCCCACTCTTTGGCTTTAAGCCATTCGAGAGCCAGAGCGTTGTAACGACTGGTACTACACCTAGCGCCGTAGAGCACAACATTGCCTACACTAAGGACGCATTTGTAGTAGCTACTCGCCCATTGCCAGCACCTGCTGCAGGCCTCGGTGTGATTAGCAACGTAGTCGTAGACCCTGAAACTGGTATTGCGCTACGCACGATCTTGAGCTACAACAGCAACAAACTTGCTGAACAGCTTACTATCGACTTGCTATTCGGTGTAAAGGTCCTCGACCAACGCCGAGCTGTACCATTCAACCTTACTTACTAAGATTGAATAGCGAAACCAGAGGAGCCCCAGTAATGGGGCTTTTTTGGTATTGCGCTAGTGTTATAATAGACCTACCAACTAATAACGGAGGACCAATAACATGGCCGAAACAAAAGACGACACAGTACTACTCGTGAACCCAGGCGGGCGAGTAGTAGCAGTTACCGCTGCACACGCAGAGCAACTATTAGCAAGCGAGGAGGGCTTTAAGCCTGCACCAGAGGGCGCTAAAGAGGGCGACGCTACCGACGAATACGTAGAACCGCCTAAAGCCCAAAACGATTTAGTACCCGAGGGCTCGAGTGAGGAGGAGGCTAAGCGTATAGCCGACCTACAAGGCACCCCTGAAAATGTTATTAAAAACCGCGCTGAGGACCCTACTAATTTAGATGTGGTCCCTGTGGATAACGATAGCGAAACTGTGGAAAACTCTACAGACGAGGAAACTAACACCACAGCTGACCCAGCAGGTCCTGCAGGTGCAGGCACACAAACGCCACCAGCCGACGACGGCGCTAAAGCTGGCCGCTTTTTTGGCCGCGGTAAGAAAAAATAGTCGTGGCTGATCGCAGCAAAACTACCATGGTAATTAAAGAGCTCGTAGTGCCAGAGGGCACCGAGGACCTAGTAATTAACGTGGAGGCCAAGCGCGGCGATCATACCTATAATTTGCCCTACCATATCAAGGCAGCCAACGTGGCTAAATTCGACCGTGAGGCGCTTATGGCTCGAGTATACGAGGACGTAGACGCTTTAGTGGAGCAGGACAATAAAAAGGCAGCCGTAAAGGCTAAGCTTGAGGGCTTAGTAGGCGTTACGATCAAGCTAGACTAAATAGGCACCTGTTTAAGTCGTATGATAGCCCACTAAAAACGTGGGCTATTTGCTTGTGTGGTGCTACAATTATGGTATGGAAACTGCTAGAGGCTACCTAACAAAAAAAGAGCTCGGTACATACGCACCAGGCGTTACTGGCACCGACCCAGAAAAATTAGCACTTATTGAACGTGCCGAGGCTTTGATAGACAGCTATATAGGCCACCAAACGGCCGCTGTGCACGAATTACGAGGCGTAGCCCGTGCTGCTACCGCAAATACCCTACAGCTTAGCGCTGAGGACGTGCAGCGGGCTAATGGCGTAAATTATCTAAAAGGCTGTACTATCGAAATACTAGACGGCACTGCAGCAGGCTCGACGGCTCGAGTTAAAACTAGCGCCCTCGACGGCACTATTACGACATACGAGGACTGGAACGAGGTGCCAGACACAGATAGCTATTACCGTATCTACCAAGCTGGCAAACTACCCCGCGCATATAAAGACCTGACTAATGACACTGTTAGCGGTGTAAATACGTACTTTAGGGTAATACCAGTAGTCGTAAAACAAGCGGTAGCCGCACAGTGTGAGTATATCCAGCAAATGGGTGAGGCTTATTTTACTGGTGGCGATAGCAACATGCAGAGCGAGAGCAGCGACGGGTATAGCTACACTAGAGGGGAGAACGGTACGAACGGCAAGGGCCTTATAGCGCCTGCGGTCCGTAGTCTACTCGCTGGCAGCGGTATTATTAACCGCGCTGGTGGCCAGATTATCGTACCTAATACGATTTTATGAGCTATCTAAGCACTCTACAGCAAACGGCTACAATCGAGGCCCTTACTGGCACTGACGATTACAGTAAGGCTATTTTTGATACCCCTACGACAATTAAATGCCGCGTGGTCCTAAAGGGTACTACTAAATTTGGTAGTATGATCGGACGAGGCAGCAGCAGCGAGCTAACTACCGTAAATGCAGTAGCTAGGGTCCCAGTAAATACACAGGCTGCAGTAGGCGACAGATTTACATTTAATGGCGACGTTTATAAAGTAGTAGGCCGCCGCGAAACACCTAACCATAGTGGCCAGATTTTTGCACTGAACCTGGAGCTATCACTATGGCCGCAGATGTAAAAATAGAGCTCGACGTAAGCGACTTTTTACGTACTATAGATACTAAATTGCCTGCGTTTTTGCGGGCCAGTGAAAAGGCAGAGGACGAGATAGCCGACGAGGCCCTGCGCTTGAGCCAGCATGAGGTCCCAAAAGACGAGGGCGTGCTTGAGGGTACTGGTGTAGCTGATCGCGACGCCCAGGGCGCATACGTAGGCTACAATAAGCCTTACGCGGCCCGCTTGCATGAACACCCCGAGTATTCTTTTCAAAAAGGGCGCAAGGGTAAATACCTAGAGGACCCTATAAAACATAATCTAAAAGTATTTGGCGACCACTACGTGGAAACCGTGAGAGGAGCATTAAAGTGAACGTAATTAAAGCAGTAAAGGCCCTATTAGTAGACGCTGGCGTAACTACGCCTATTAAGCTATCACGACAGCCAGACAGCCCCGTAGCTGTAATAACCATACTAAATACTGGCGGTCCTACACCAGATATGGAGCTTACAGTGGTCCACGAGCCTACATTCCAGTTACTAATTAGAGCAGCTGACTACGAAACAGCCCAGGATATAGCGGACCAGTGCCGCGACGCATTGCATGGCAAAATAGCTGTAGCAGCCGAGGGGGTCCACTTTTTGAATATTGGCCTACTCGGTGAGATAGGCAGTATTGGCCAGAACGAACGCGGCGAGGAGGAGATGAGCGCCAACTTTAAAGCTAAGGCACGGGCCGTATAATGGCTAAAGTAGAGTGGCATAAAAATTTTGATCGTGAATTCGACAAAAAACACCTACGCGAGTGGCGCTGTAGCAAGTGCCGCAAGCTGCTAGCCATGGAGTATGTGCATAGTGGTAATATAGCTATTAAGTGCGTATGCGGTGAGCTAAACAGGCTTATGTTTAAAAGCCTCGCGCATAATGATAGAATTAGTACAGCAACCCCCGCGGGTGGCAATAATAATAAAGCTAAATAGGAGGACCATTTTATGGCCGACGCAACAAAAATTGCACTGGGCGTATGTACTGGAACCTTTGACGGCGTAGCGCTCGGACACACTAAGGGTGGTGTAGAGTGTATCTATGAGCCAGTATGGCACGACGTTAAGGTAGACCAATACGGCGACACCATTGTTAAAAAGCGCCTTATGGGCGAGAAATTTACAGCTAAGGTACCACTAGCTGAATATACAGTAGCTAACCTGGGTATTGGTATTCCAGCTGGTACTGTCGTAGGCACGACTGTAAAGCGCCTCGACGTAGGTAGCAGCGCAGGCAAGTCTAGCGACGACCTTGCAGCAGAGCTGGTATTAACCCCAGTAGACGCTACAGGTGCTGAGCACACTATCACAGTCTACAAGGCTATGGTAGGCAGCCAGGTAACACTGAGCCACGTAAACGACGGTGAGCGCATTATCGAGTGTACATTCGAGGCTATCATCGACGAGAGCAAGACAGACGGCAAACGACTGTTTAGCATTGGCGACCCAGCAGCAACAGCCTAAACAAATTTAATTTAGAGGGCCAATATAGAGCCCCTACCCTACGGGGTAAAAAGGAGATAGCGCAATTATGGCAGATAGGCCTATAAAAACCATTACAGTAGAGCTTAGCGACGGTAAAGAGATCGAGCTAGCCCTACTACCACTTAAATACTACGCAGATTTGCTAAAGGCAATTACTGGCAGTATTAAAGATATTTTCGAGAACTGGGACGGCGTGAGTAACGACCAGATTATCGAGCAGCTACCTGATTTTATCAGTGAGCACATGGACGACGCAGCGACAATCGTAAGCGTTGCCACCCGCGGCGAAATATCAAAAAAAGACGTACTCGAAAAATACGGCCTGGCAGACACGATCGAAATTATTACAGGCGCATTGCAGGTAAATGACGTAGAGCGTATTATGGGCTCGCTAAAAAAAGCGGCCGCGGTATTCCGCAAACCCAAGACGGGCAAGCACAGCCAGGGCAGCAAGGCCTAAGTAAGGCCCAGCTAGACCATTACCGCAAAAATTCAGACCAAATTATAGACGATTGGCTATACAACAACGTAGACCTGCTATCGAGTGAGTACGGCTGGCCACTCGAGCAGGTCTATTACCATGTGTACCCAACAGACCTAGCCCACCTAAAAAATATTATCGAAAAGCGCCACAGGGTCCGACTACGTGAGCAGCTAATAGTGGCTTACAATTCGCACGATAAAGAAAACACCCAAAAACTGCTAGACGAGCTGCAGGACCACGACGAGAGCTACATTAACCGCCCATACGATAAGAGCGGCGTAGAGCTATTTAAACAGCAGGTTATGCGAAATAGGGCTTTTGCTAATTAAAAACTAACCCGCTAGTGCTACAATTATGGTATGGCAGCATTTGAGCTAGGCAGCATAATAGCCCGTGTAAAAGCAGACACAAGCGACTTTAAAAAGGGCATGGACGAGGCCCGTAGTGAGGGTGGCCGTTTTAGTGGTGTATTAGGCGCAGTAGCTACAGGTGCTAAATTGGTGGCTGGTGCTGCACTCGTAGCAGGTACCGCGATCGCTGGCATAGGCGTATTTGGCGTGCAGTCCGCTGCAGGCCTAGAGAGTACCCACGCAGCATTTACCACCATGCTAAAGGATAGCGAAAAAGCAAGCTCGCTAATGGAGGAGCTTAATAAATTCGCCGCCGAAACGCCTTTTGAATTCCCAGAGCTCGCAGACGCGGGTAAAAAACTACTTGCATTTGGCGTCGCAAGTAACGATATAGTGCCACAGCTAACTAAGCTGGGCGATATTGCTAGTGGCCTAGGTATTCCGCTCGGTGAGCTATCCGAGCTTTACGGCAAGGCAAAAGTACAGGGCCGCCTGTACATGGAGGACGTAAACCAGCTAACAGGCCGCGGTATTCCAGTTATACAGGAATTTGCTAAGCAATTTGGTGTTAGTGAGGATAAGGTCCGTGGGCTCGTAGAGGAGGGTAAAATAGGCTTCCCTGAGCTGCAAAAGGCCATAGACGGTATGACAACCAGCGGCGGGCAATTTGAGGGCGGTATGCTGCGCCAGAGCAAGACCTTTAGCGGCATGATAAGCACATTCCAGGACAACCTGGGCGCATTTGCTCGCAAGCTCGTAGGCATGAACAACGACGGCACCATAGTAGAGGGTGGTATTTTTGATAAGGTCCGCGGAGCGCTCGCGGGGCTGCTGGACTGGCTGAACGCTAACGGCGATAGCATTATAGGCGGCATTACTGGCGTAGTAACGGTAGTAGTAGACGGCCTAAGCGCCATGGTGGACTGGATAGCTAATAATATAGTCCCTGCCCTACAGGACGCTTATACATGGGTAGCTGAGAACTGGGGCCCTGCGCTCGAGGCAGTAGGCACCTATATTACCGAAACATTAGTGCCAGGCTTTGAAACCCTAGTAGAGGGGCTGGGCAAGCTCGTAGAGGGCTTTAGAAGTGGTAAATTTGCTGGCGACGGCTTTTTTGGCTTTATGCAAAACCTGGGCGCATACATAAGCGGCGTATTTAGTACGGTTATGAGCATACTAAAAATGGCATTTGATGTACTATGGCCAAGCATAAAAGGGCTATGGGACGTAATTGCTAACCAGCTGCTGCCGTCCCTAATGAACTTATGGAGCGTGCTAGCGCCCGTGCTGCTGCCTATTTTGCAAGTATTGGCTACGATCGTAGGCGGCGTAGTGGTAGGTGCCCTGTGGCTCGTAATAAACGTAATTAAGGTAGTAGCTAGTATATTTGCTGGACTGGTCCAGGGCCTAGCCTGGGGCATTGGCCTTATACGCGTGTACTTTGCTGGCGTATGGGAAATTATTAGCCTACCGTTTAGGCTCGCATTTGCCTTTATTACTGGCGGCTGGAACGGAGTAATGGACGTAATTAGGGGCATACCTGGCCGTATTATTAACAGCCTGGGCGGTGTAGGCGAGGCTATTATGAAACCGTTTAGAGCCGCCCTAGACTGGATAGGCGAAAAAATGAAATGGGCCAAGGAGCAGCTGGACAAGCTAAACCCATTCCACCGTAACAGCCCTAGCCTTATAGACTGGATTACTAAAGGTACCGACGTAATTAAAGACCGCTACGGCACGCTATACAGCGCCCTGGGCGATATGCAAGTAAGCGGGGTAGACCCAGCCGTAACTGGCGACCTGGCGACCACTGCGCTAAGCACAGCGGCTGCAGGCACGCCTATAGAGGGCCGAGCAGCACCTAGCGGCGATACTTACATAATAAAAATGGACGGTATACTGGCCGAGAGCCCAGCGGCTATGCGCCGCCTCGGTGGCCAGCTGATCGAGCGCGTAAATGAGGAAAAACGGGCCCAGGGTAAAAAGGAGATAGGTAAATAGTATGGCCATGGAGATTAAACTAAACAGCGTTACCTTACCTAAGCACGCTAAATTTAAAGAAAAAACCACGGACCAGATAGCTAAAAACCGAGCCCTGAGTGGTGAGCTTACAGTAGACTTTTGGGCCTCTATTCGCGCATGGTCCGTAGACTTCCCTATTATTGACATGGCCGACTGGGACGCTATGCAGGCTATTTACATGAGCCAATACACTACTGGTAACATGGTCCACTTTGAGGTAATTAGCGACGACGTGAACATAGACACATACGTATTTATGAACGCGCCAGACCGTAATATGCGCTGGGGTGGCCAGGTAGTAGACGGCTTTGGCTTTGACCTCGAGGAGGCCTATGCAAACAGTTAGCGCAGATTTTACGACTAAGACTAATAGCAGGGTCCGTAAACTTAAGGCTGCCGCACAGATCGCTTTTACTAAGACGACCAGCGCCGCCACGCGCTATTTTACTGTGGGCGTAAGCTCGGTGGGTGGCCCTGACCCTATAGGCCCGCCTGATAGCGTAGGCGATATTACCGAGTGGGATAAATACGAGTATACCGACTATAGCAACCGCATACTGGGCATGGAGGCAACGCACGAGCAGGATATTACGGGCAACCTTACTATGGCGATCGCGGACCTTGAGCTGCAGAATACCGACGACATATTTACGCCAGACGTAGACCCTACTATAGGCGCATACGTACAGAGCCCACGCCGCCCGCTGCGGCTTAGTGCTGGCTTTGGTGCGCAAACGGTCCCGTTATTTGTGGGCCTTACAGAAAAAGCCCCCAGCCTGAGCGAGGACAAAAAAACGGCCAAATTCCACGCGATCGACTTTATTAAAAGCATTAGCGAGATAAAAATAACGCAGGCCGAAATGTACGTAGACCAGCGCATAGACCAGGTAATTAGCGACCTGCTTATTACGTATGCTGGCCTGAGCGCTAGCCAATTCGAGCTAGACCCTGGTATGCGGGCCGTGCCATTTATTTACTTTAAAAAGGACACGACGCTAGGCAAGGCAATACAGCTGCTGGCCCAGAGCGAGCTAGCTACATTTTTCGAGGACGAGGCGGGCAAGCTGCGCCTATGGAACCGCCAGCACCTTGTAACCAATACCACCCCAGTATGGACATTTAACAGGGATAACTGCCGCGAAATACAATACCCAGACGCTAAAAATGTGATAAACACAGTAGAGGTATTTAGCAATGTGCGCAAGGTCCAGGCTAACCAGAAACTATGGGAACTGGCCAGCGCTACTAAGGTACCTGCAGGCGGTACGCTCGAGCTATTCGGAGATTTTAGGGACGATTACGGCGACCTGCCAGTAACTACCATAGACACCCCAGCATATTTATCGAGCGCCAGCACCAGCTACTACGCTACGAACGCTAACCAGGACGGCACGGGCGAGGCTGCAAATGCACTTATTAGCGTATCGAGCTTTAGCCAATTTGCTACTGGCTTTAAAGTGGTATTTGCAAACAGCGGCAGCTACGACGTTTATATTACTGCTATGGAGATTTTTGCCCGCCCAGCCAAGGTAATTAGCGAAATATACACATTTGCCCAGGACGCTACGAGCATAGGCAAATATGAGGAGCAGCCCTACACGATCGAAAACGACTTTATACAGAGCGAGGTATTTGCCAAAACTATTAGCACTATGCTGATCGCTGACCGAGCTAACCCTAGCGGGGTCCGTGAGATCGAGGTAACACGTGGAGTGCCACAGCTGCAGGTGGGCGACCTGGTAACATTTAATGACGGCAAAACTAGCGGGACCTACTACGTGCAAAAAAAGACAACCAGCGTAGGCAAGGGCGGGCTTACACAAGTATTAACACTGGTAAAACGTAGTATTGCCAGCTATTTTACTGTAGGTATTAGTATGATAGGTGGCTCGGATATTATTGCACCATAGCAAAATTTAAAGCATTAGTGCTAAAATATAGCTAGAGGATATTATGCCAAATATAACAGATAGCCAACTCGACGAAATGCTAAGCAAAATGGACCCTAAAATGGCGGCCCATTATCGTACTAGCCTTGCAGGCGACCAGGCTGCTGTATTCTGTATGAGCAAAACATGTAAGGGCCGTAAAATTGGCGTGATGAACGCTGCAGGCCAATGGGTGGCTACAGAGCCAACTAAAAAGAGTGGCCTACTGAGCACTCGCGCCCGCTTTGACGGGCATACTGGCTTTAGGTGCCGCTGTGGTGCATCGAGCATTACTAGCCCCGCAGAAACGGGCATAATTACTGGCGAGGCCCCTACACGGTCCGCGCTAGCCAAGGTATACGAAAAGCAACAGCAAAACCCAGCCAAGGTAACGGAGCACGCCGACGGCACCGTAACTATAGACGGCTTTAAGATCGAGCAATTAAGGAGTGTAGCGTAATGGCCCTAGATTATTTACCAAGCCCAGGCTGGGCCGTTATTTATGGGGAAACCCCTAGCGCTACGCGCTGGAGTGAACTAGGCGACAATGACGACGCGCTAGCTACTGGCGCAGGAATTGACGACGACGCACTAATAACTAGGCACTACGACGACGCAAGCGTTACTGCTCGAAAAATTGACCTTACGACACTTACACTAGGCGTGGCCCAAATGAGCGCTGCACTACTCGATGCTACTAGCGAAACACTTATTCCTGGCATGACCATGGCTATTACAATACCAAGCGGGCTACCAGCAACTGCACGCCTGGAGCTAGAGCTAAACCTGGGAGTGGCATATAACAACACCCCTGGCGGCTTTGCCCGCGTAAACCTGTGGCAGGGTAGCGTAGGTAGCGGCACACAGCTGCAAATGGCCCAAAACAAAACCCCTGCAGTAGCTGGGGCTGCACCTGCAGACCAGAGCCTACTACTAAGGCACTACATCACTAACCCAACGGCTGGAGCAATGACAATTAGCGCAGGGCTAAGCAATGGCGGTACTGGTGCGGCTAGCGCAGGCTGGAGCAACACAGCTGGCCTAAAATACGGTGGATTTTTAACGGCTAAAATTGTATAAGATTTATGCAGTGATATAGAGCTATAATAGTGCTATGGGCAAAAGTAATTTAGCTACTCGCAACACTGCAGTACCATTTAGAGCGGTGGCATGGGGTCCTGGTGCTAGGTATATGGACCTCTACAGTGCTTTTGGCGATAAAGATAATGGCAACCTAGCAGGGGGCCTTATTCGCTTTGTGCGGCCTTTTGCGGGCGAGATCATAACAGCTAAGCTAACTGTGATAGGAACGGCACCAACGGGCGGCACGGCCCAAATACGCCTATATAAGGGCGATTTTGCAGCCGACGGCATTACTAAAGTTACCAGCTACACCGCGGACCGCATTGCAGCGGACCACAAGGCCATTACTGGCCGCGATACACCATTTAGCTTTACGAGCGGGTCCCCGCTGCTGATCGACGGCGTAGACCTTATGCGCATTATTACTAAAGAGGGCGACGCGGACTATAACGAGGACGGCTTTATGCTAGGCGTAGAGGTAACGGGAGTGCCCAACCCCACCACCTACCTATACAGAGAATTTAAGCTCGATTGCACCGCGCAAATGGGGGTATTGTGAGTAGCGGCGGCTTTTGCCCTGTGGGCCGTCCTGACGCTATGCTCGAGGACGCTACCTACTTATTTTTTGTATACTGCGGCAATATGGGCGGCGGCGGCTGCGTGCTGCCTATGGGCGTTACTGGCGTTACCTACCCAGTAAAGATACCTAAATTTATTACCCGCAATACTAAGCTGATATTTGAAAACCCCGAATTTACAGGCATACGAATTTACACCGACGGCGGCCCTACAGGTATTTGCCCTAATAGCTTAGGCACCGAGGTACCTTTTTATATGGCGCTGAGCGTGGACGGCCTGCTAACTGCTGAGCAGATCATGGCCCAAGGGGTCCAGCTAATGGGAGCTACGCCCTACTCTATCGAATTTAACGAGCTGAAAATACCGCAGCCGACGCACCCAGACTGGGACGGTAATATATACGTGCAGCTATACTGG